>ML413355.1:0-15539 GCA_005239525.1 Nicotiana knightiana
GAAAGCTCAAAATCAATTAGGACATCAACTAGCATCAATAAGATCTGACCATGGTACTGAATTAGGTGTTGCTTTTCGCAAATCCCAGCATACCCCAGAACCTCTTAACATTACATCACTGAATCCCCAATCCTTTGCTTGCTGTGCAGTGAAAGTACCAATAACCATTAATCATTGCCTGCCGACCCCCTGAAAAAGTAAGTGCTCATAGGGAGTTAGAAGCAAGCAGAGTAAAGGCGGGTAAAACTCACATAAGCAGAGGGGGAGACACATTCATGAAAAGCGAGAAGCCCTGTCGTGGGGGACTGACAAACTATGAATAGATCTTACTTATGCGAGAATGCTAAGTTTTCTGAGTTCTGTGATGAACATGGTGTCAATCATAACTTTTCTGCTCCTAGAACCCCATAGCAAAATGGGGTTGTCGAAAGGAAAAATAGAACCCTTGAAGAAATGGCAAGAACCATGCTTCTATCTAGAAAACTTCCTCAAAGCTTCTGGGCTGAAGCAATAAACATTGCTTGTTACATAATCAATAGATGCATGACTAGACCTCTGGTAGAGAAAACTCCTTATGAATTACTTAAACGGAGAAAGCCCAACATATCCCACTTTAGGGCTTTTGGATGCAAGTGTTTTGTGCATAATAATGGCAAAGATTCCCTAGGAAAATTTGACCCCAGAAGTGATGAGGAGTATTCTTGGGATATTCATCACATAGCAAAGCTTATAAAGTGTATAATAAAAGAACTATGTNACAAGAACCAAAAGATGAGGAGCTTAGACTGGTGAGAAGCGGTGATCACAGTGAAGCAAACATGGAAGGAGGAACAGGTGATGGACCAGGTTCAACTACCCCAAGCAACATGACAGGGGGAATTCAACATATGCAACCTGGCCCTGGTCCTGCTCCACAGCAACAAGACACCATGGAATTGTCTAGGAATGAACAGCTGGTACTCAAACCACACAGATATCAGAGTTCTCACCCTCTTGAGAACATCATAACAGATTTGGCATCCGGAATCAAAACAAGATCATCCTTGAAAAATCTGTGTGCGTTTGATGCCTTTCTATCCATGATCGAACCAAAGAACATTGGGGAAGCCCTACAAGATGCTGATTGGGTAAATGCCATGCAAGAAGAGCTGAATCAGTTTGAAAGAAGTCAAGTATGGCACTTGGTACCCAGGCCACTAGATAGATCAGTGATTGGCACCAAGTGGGTCTTCAGGAACAAGCTCGATGAGGATGGAACTGTTACAAGGAATAAGGCAAGATTAGTTGTTCAAGGGTATAGTCAAGAAGAAGGAATTGACTATGATGAGACCTTTGCCCCTGTGGCAAGACTGGAGGCAATCAGACTTCTTATAGCATTTGCTGCACACATGGAATTCACTCTTCATCAGATGGATGTTAAGAGTGCCTTTCTCAATGGCTATCTGAAGGAAGATGTATTCTTCAAGCAGCCTCCAGGTTTTGAAAGCAATGAGTCACCTGACCACGTATACAAACTCGACAAGGCTCTATATGGTCTCAAACAAGCACCAAGAGCATGGTACGAATGATTATCAAAATTCCTGCTAGAACATGGGTACAAACGAGGCAAAATTGACAGTACCTTGTTCTTAAGGGAAAAGGGTAAGGATTTCCTAGTTGTGCAAATATATGTGGATGATATTATATTTGGGGCGACTTCTGAAAAATTGAGCAAGGAATTTGCTATGCTTATGGGGAGTGAGTTTGAGATGAGTATGATAGGTGAGCTAAACTTCCTCTTAGGCTTGAAAATCAAGCAAAACTCAAATGTAACAATGATCCACCAACAAAAGTATGTGAAAGAATTGCTCAAGATGTTTAAAATGGAATACTCAAAAGAAATAGACACTCCCATAGCCACAGCTACAAAATTGGATATGGATGAACCTGGTTTCCATTGATCAGAAGCTATACAGAGGGATGATTGGGTCTCTATTACATCTCACTGCCAACAGACCTGATATTGTGTTCAGCGTGGGACTGTGTGCTAGGTTTCAGGCAAATCCAAAGGAGTCTCACCTCACTGCAGTGAAGAGAATTTTGAGATATTTGAAAGGCACCACTGATTTGTGCCTTTGGTATCCTAAAGGTAGTAATTTCGACCTTGTATGCTGATGCTGATTATGCAGGTTTCCTAGTTGACAGGAAAAGTACTTCAGGTATGGCTCACTTTCTGGGATCATGTCTTGTGTCTTGGGCTACCAAGAAACAAAATTCAGTAGCCTTATCTACTGCTGAGGCTGAATATGTGGCTGCAGCCTCATGTTGTACTCAGTTGCTATAGATCAAGCAACAACTCATGGACTTTGGTATAGATGTGGGATGCATTCCTATTTTCTGTGATAACACTAGTGCCATTAGTATGACGAAGAACCTGGTTCACCATAAGAGAACTAAGCACATAGATGTTAGGCACCATTTCCTGAGGATAACTATGAAAAATGAATTATCTCAATTGAATTTTGTGCTATTGATCAATAAAATTGCAGATATCTTTACTAAAGCACTGAGTAGGGAGCATTTTGAGAGAAACATGCTTGAATTAGGGATGATTAAAATCACCTGATTGAAAAAAAAAATTAAAAAAAATGAAATTTTGTTTTTGGCTAGAAACACTAACATATATAATCAACCAGTCTAACCATTGCTCAGCATCATGACTTTACTGTCATACTCTCTTGCCATGTATTAATCTGATTCCCTGGTTGCTAATGATGTTTCTCTATCTTTGTAAATTGAAGCAAATTAAGGACTTTAACACGATGAACCTGGTTCATCTCTGCTGGTTCATCTGACTGACAAGGTACGTACTTATCTCCATACAATTATTGAACTAATTACAGTCACACATGAGCAGGATTCTATCTATATTTGGGTCATTTCAAATTCTTTGTACTAATCCCTAAATGAACTCGTTCGAAGAAGTCACATCAGTACTCAATTATCCTAGAGGTAGGGAACTGTTAACCGTCTAATCAATGACACTACTACAACTATTAGACTTTCACTTGAATAAATATTCTACCCCTTGTATAATTAATAGACATATCTTATATAAGGATCATCATTACTCTCCTCTTCATAAAGTAACCGTCGAACCAAGATCATTAGTCTTCAAACCCAAAAAACTGATCACTTTCCTTTTCTTCCTAACAAAACTAGTAATCATGTCTTCACCACCATCTGCTTCTTCTTCTTCATCACCAAATCGTGACTATGATGGAGGGAACTATGAATCAGATTCAAATTCTCCATCTATATACAGTTCTCAATCACCTGAAAACCCTTCTGTTCCAGAAAACCCTCTTGTTCCAGAACCCACATCTAACCTAACCCAGCCCCTCGTGGTCGTCGTGTAAAGGTTCTTGCCAGAAAATTAGTGGCTTCTGGGTCACGTGCAAAATTCTTGGAGGCAATTCTGTAGGCTGAAAAGGATAATAATTTTGAATCATCAAGTGAATCTTTTAAATCAGCCAACGAGGATGAAGCACCTGGTTCATCAAATTCTGAACAAGGTAATCTTGATGCAATTTCTGAGTCTCTTAATGCTGAGAACATGTTTGTTTTGGTTGGGTCGGTAATTGATGTTGAAGTGCCTAGTAGGCAAATAAAATTGGAAAAAGGTAAAGTTCTTGAGGGAAAGGGATTTGGGGAGGATGGTACTACATTGACTATTTGCGGTCTCATTCCTGAGAAGGTTGGAGAAGATGTCACAGAGTTAGGGGGAAGTGTAGTCGAGGAAGCAGCGACAGGTCTAGCAAGCTTAAAGAAAGGAGTAGATGAACCTGGTTCATCTGGGGACGAGACACTGGCTGACAGGCTAAGGAAACTGAGTCCTATAACCCCAAGAAAAGGAGGACTCAGAAGTTCAAGAAGGCTACTAACCCAGTTCCTTCTAAGAAGAGGAAAGCTTCTATAGTTGTTGATGCTCCTGTTCCTAAGGTGCGTGCTACATGTAGTGCTATGAGAGAGGAAGAAGAACTATTTGAGAAGGCTCTGCTTGAGAGCAAGAAAAGGAGAGCTGCAAAGAGAAAGGCTAAAGTAGGAGAGCCTGTAGAGACTGTTGTTGTTGAAGAGGATACTATGGACCTGGTCCATCATGAGGAGCAGACTTCTCCTGTTTTGGTTGAGGCACCAAAATCAAAAAGGGCTAAGGCTTCTTCAAGGAAGTCAGCTACAGTGTCTGCCACACCTACAAGAACCGTTAAAAGGACCAGGTCCAAGACAAGAAAAGTGAAGGTTGTTGAGAAAGATGATGATAAAGAGTGGAGTGGAGAAGATGAGGGGGAAGTTGGTGAGGTGACTGAGAGAATCACCTTGTTTGGCAAAAGAACAATTCTGAAGGGAAAGTTGGTGAAGGATCTCGAGGAACCTGGGATGAGATACCTGCTGGACACACTGGATGTTCAGGGGTGGAAGAACATGGTTCTTCACATGGAAGGAAGGTTGGCTAGAGCTGAACTGGTGGATTTCATGGGTAATGCAGTGGTCAAGGACGGTAGGGTCACTACCACAGTCAAAGGAATACAAGTCTCCTTTGATGCTACAGAGCTGGGAGAAATTCTGCACATTCCTGCTGAGGGCTACGAAGATTACACGAAGCAACAATGGCCTAGTTTGGATGGGATGGCCTCAGCGATCAACATTACCAGATTCTTCAGTGACAATGAAAGGGAAATTGAAACCAGGCCAGTCTACAAAGGTGAAATGAAGCTAGATCACAAGTTGCTCTTCGAGTCTGTCATCAAGTTCTTGCTGCCAAGACAAGAAAGAAGGCACATAGCCAACAATATGGATCTGACCTTGATGGAGTGTTTGTACAGGGGAAAGCAGATCAATTGGCCATCCTTCATCATCCAACTCTTGGATAGAGTTGTGAATGAAACAAAAGCACATGCAATCCCATATGGCTTTATTCTGACAGTTGTGCTTGCTCATTTTGGTGTTCCTGTAAAAAAGGCTGAGATGGCTACTGCCAAGGACTATTTTGGGAAGGATACTTTGCTAACTTGTGATTATATTGTCAATGTTCCTGCAGATGAACCTAGTTCATCTAGGAAGCAGCCTGTCAACAGCAAAGTTAGAACTCTGGTGCAGGAAAGCGAGATCAAGGATATGGAAATCCTTTGTTTGAAATCTTGTTTGATTGAGGTTGAAGCTGAGCGGGATGCTCTCAGGGCAGAATTAGCAAAAGAGAAGGAAAAGAACGAGGGTGTTCTTAATCAGATGCTTTCTCTTCTACAAACCAAGACCACAACCTCCTTTGCATCTTCCCATCCTTAAACTGTCCAGAGCTACCAAAACCCCTCTTAGACCAGTTGTTCTGTTTCTGTTGTTTTATTCTGTTTTGCTCATGGTTATGGCTATTTTTTGTTTAGTTGTATGGTGTTTGATGTTCGTTCCTAATCAATGAATTTTTGCTGTTTTGTTATTGACTTGTCTCAATTTCTTAGATAGCTTATATTTATTGGTTTATTATGATGATTAATCATGTTTGCACCTGCAGTTGCCTTAATGGCCATGAGTAATTGTTAACAACACTGGTGAGTTTATCATTTTGCAAACTTTTCGATGATGCCAAAAGGGGGAAGACAAGTGCTTTTATATTTCAAGTGATATTTATAACCTAATGAACTTGGTTTCTCTATGATAAATGCTTAAAAACATACAAAGTGTTTGAGCTATATACAGGGAGAAGCACAGAGTTTGTCATCATCAAAAAGGGGGAATTTGTTGACACAAGTCACTGCATAGTTTTGAAGATTGACAAATGTCTGACCAGTTGAACCAGGTCCATCAGAGCATACATACTTGACCAGACACGTTGGCACACAAACCTTATATGCATAGGAGATGAATGCGAGTGTGAAATATCAATGAACAAGGAGAGTGTCTTCTAATGTGAAAAGGTTGCAAATTGATAAGAGAATAGAAGTTGAATTCAGCAAGGACAGTAATGAAGGAAGGAAGTTGAGTTTAATACGAACTCGTTCTCCCAGGTAGAGTTGTACCAGAACTGAACGACAAACTCACAACTGACTTTATAAATAATTGAAGTATTCTTGCTTGAATGAAGAACGCACAAGTGCAGAAGTGAATCAAGATTTGAAAGCAAAATTCTCAGATATTTTGCAAGCAGAATTACTGTGCGATACAAGGGCTACAGACCAGCTAGAAGAAGCAGTTCCATATGTTTGTCATTGAGTCTAGTTGGTTGTAGTAGGAGTTTTAATATTGTATCCTTTCAGCTTTCAT
Organism: Nicotiana knightiana; assembly: GCA_005239525.1. Classification (NCBI taxonomy): domain Eukaryota; kingdom Viridiplantae; phylum Streptophyta; class Magnoliopsida; order Solanales; family Solanaceae; genus Nicotiana; species Nicotiana knightiana. Next base: position 6,295 of record ML413355.1, read on the forward strand.
AGAAAGAATTGTAATAGGTCGCATTGTTCAAGTTAGAGTTAACTTGAAGCTTGTAGAAATTAGCTAGGTGTTAGTTACTACGAAGGGATTAGAGTTAGTCCTAGGATTACAAAAGAGTTTATTTTGTAAGTTTGTTTGGCTCAGAATTTTAGTAAAGAATTTGAGAAAATCCTACTAAGGAGTAGGTCGTGGTTTTTTCACCTTTTGAGCCAGGTGTTTTCCACGTAAAAATCTCGGTGTCTTTACTTTACTGCTTTTATTATTCCGCAACAGTAGAAGTTGGAACACCAAGAAGAACCAGGTTCTTCTAGAGAGACTACACTCGAAAATTGGGTACCACACAAATTAATCTATCTTCTAGTGTGGCATTGACGTCTAAAACATCAATATTGTTTTATTTCATTCAAAACAGAAATACATTTCTTTCAGCCCAATTATTTGTAGTATTCTTTAGTAGTTCGTGAATTGTGACACTAGACCCTGAGTAGTTATATATTTAGTATTAGTTCGTGGTTCGTCTTATTATTTCTTATATTATTCTTGATATTAGTCATTGGAAAGTTTTGGATTTCGTGTTTATTTGGAATTGTTTATTCGTCTTTAAATAAATTTAAAGGAAAATGGTTAATTAAGTTCTAACATTGGCTTTCCTAGCAAGTGTGGTGTTAGGCGCCATCACGATCCCGAGGGTTGGGAATTTGGGTCGTGACAGATTTTTGTATATAACATACGGAATATATATATATATATATATATTCGGCTATTATTTTGAGAGCGGCTATGTAGTAGCTTTTTCTCGCAAAAAATTGCAGAAATACTATGCTTTTGGGATGGTCTTTAATTTTTGACACTCATTTACACTCATGGGTAGAACTTTAAGGCCAAAAACCAAAAGTGTTTGCCCATGAAATAAGCTAGGGGAAAACACTTGTTAAACTTGAAATTTTGCTCATGGACTCCCTTATAAATAATCCAAAAATATAGTTTGCTAAGGAAATAATTTGCTTTAAAAAAGTAATCAACTCTGTCAGTTGATGAGTCAATTGAACTTGTTGAGAATGACTATAAATTGAACATTAGCAATGAAACTCAAATTGCTATTATGATTACTTCAGCTTCTCCAAGTTGGTGTAAGTACTTGTGTAAGTTCCTTCTTTTTTCTGATATTGGATAAGTATTAGCCAAACATATACCTACAACAAATAACCGAAACTTAGTAACATTAATTATCTATGAAAACTATAAATTGAAATGGCCAAAACCAATCTAAAGAAAAGCTAAGACAAAGTCGATTGGAGGCATTAGAGTGAAACTTCAAAGTTAGTGTATTTCAAAATAATGGAGCTTGTATAAAAAAAATATAACCCGCAACCAGCCCTGCTTCGCTAAAATTTAAAAACAAAATTGCTTCAACTCACACTAACCCGCAACCAGCTTTGCCCCGCTAAAATTTTAAAAAAAAATTGCTTCAACTCGTACCAACCTGCAATTGTGTTCCCCTTACACCAGCCTCGTATAGGCTTAAACCTGCACCACCCGACACCCGCACTTCTAGGGGCGGATACACGTTAGTTGAAGTGGTGTTATCTTCGTCTAATTTTTTACTATATGCCCATATAGAAAGTGTGTTTAAAAATAACCGATATATTAATAAAATGACTCCATTTGACAAACAAGTTTACTTGATCTGGTGAGCAGTGCGTCCATTGTCACTAGAAGGGTTTGGTGATCGAAACTACTGATAAATAAATAAAACAAGTGTAACATGCAATTATTTAAAACGGATTTTGAACTATAATCTTGAAAAAAACTTACTACTCTTTTCTATTATTTACAATTTTTGAGTGGCCGAATTTGCTGGTGTTACTGTAGACAATAAATTGCATCGAAAAAATAAACGAGACCGAAAATATTGCAACAATCGTAGTATTTTATTTCAAATATTATGAGTGTACAATCTCTATGAATCCTCTGATTCTTCTTTACAATAGTAAATAAATTCAAGGGCCTTTGAGCTTAATCTTGAATCTATATTTGTTTCCACGAATGATGATCTTGAATTCAACTAGCACGAACTTTGATTTGAACTCGTTCCTTGAATTTTGACTTGTTCTTCGTTCTTGAGCTTGAACTTGATTTGTTCTTCGTTCTTGAGCTCGAACTTGATTTCTTGAACTTGAAACTTGTGGAGGAATTTGCAGCGTTTGATCCACGAGCTCTCTCTTGCTTCTTGTTATAATTTCTGGTGTTTTTTCTGAATTATGAAGATCCCTATTTATAATTGTGGGAGGGAAGAGTTATGATAAGAACAAACTCTTTCCGACCAATCAAATTAAAGTATGACAAGGCCGCATTTGATTGGCCAGAACATGTCACTTGCACACGTAGCGCGATTTCATTGACCTTCTAATGTGGCTTGGCATGCCTTGGCATTTTGACACGTGGCATGGTCTTATTGGCTCTTCCATTCTGCGTGGCGTGTCACGTCATTTGACACGTGACACCAAACTGGGCCTCTAGGAAGATGATATATTGGGCCTAATAAAGTGGGCTCATCAATTTAGCTCAATTAAATGGGTTAGCCCAATGGATTAAGACTTATTTATTTATATTGAACTTATACAATTAATTCAATTATATTAGCCCGTATATTTATTTGGACTAATATATCTCAAATTTAAAAATATAGTACAAATTATTTTATGAATTTAATTTTAATAATATTTATATACCTACAAACATTCCTACTTCAAGACTTGTCGGGTATGTATTTCTTTGTATCACGAAGATAAGGCTCGAAGTATTACAAAAGAAATCGGCGTTTCACGGATTTGTTTCCCGGTTTATTTATGTATGCCTTCACCAAATTGTAGCTAAAAATTCCTCAAAGAATTGACTTGTCTTGTTTCGTTAAAGAACACACTTATGATTGGACCAATTACTTCATTAAGTATACTGCCTTCTTGAATGATAAAGTATCTCCAATCAATTGCCCCTTTATTTACTATGAAGTTAACGAGTCTGTACCATTTCTCCACGTGGTGATTCCATAATTATCCTTCCATATTCTTTTCCTTCGCTCTCTAATTAGGATACCCTTACCAACGCTACTAATCAATCCTTTTAGGAGACCACCAAGCATATCCTTTCCACATTAGAAACGAATTGCTACAACCACCTTATACCTAATCCCGCATCGAAATTTTTCCCTTAACAGCCACTTTGAAAAATCTATATAAACCCCATATTCTCATGTATTTTGAGTATCAATCAGCAACTTTTGCATATGTCTTTGAGTTTGTCAACAATCGATTAGGAAGCAACAGTGAAGGTAATTTCTTCTTCTAGTAGTTTTGTATTCCTTTGTCGTCTTCTTTTTTTGTTCTTCTTTTTTTTTAGGTCAAATAAGAAGGGTGTTTTCTTGTTTAATGAGATGATTCACGCATGAAGAAGATAATTTTGGGGTGTGAAAGGATGGGTACTCATCTTGCCCGAATATCGGAGAGATTACTCTCATGGCCCGATTACCGGAGAGATTACTCTCAATGCGGCCTCGATTACCGGAGATATTACTCTCAAAATGACCCGACTATCGTAGAGATTACTCTCAACGTGGCCCGACTACCGGAGAGATTACTCTCAATGTGGCCCGACTACCGGAGAGATTACTCTCAATGTGGCTTTACTACCGGAGAGATTACTCTCAAAATGACCCGACTACTGGAGAGATTACTCTCAATGTGGCCTGAATACCGGAGAGATTACTCTCAATGTAGCCCGAGTACCGGAGAGATTACTCTCAATGTGGCCCGAGTACCGGAGAGATTACTCTCAATATGGCCCAACTACCGGAAAGATTACTCTCAATGCGGCTCGACTATCGGAGACCATTTAATCAATTTAGACCTTTGTGCCCATTCTAATATTCTTGTTTTGGATTTTGATGACTTTTTTTTTTGCAGCCCGAAGAGACGAAAATTTTTAGAGACTATACCTCTCCGTCCTCCAAACTCAGATATCTCATAATCGAGACCAAAGATGGCATAGAACAAACCAAGCTTTTGGTTCACACCCCACAAGCTGGCTGGTATGCAGCCTTATGGCCTTTTTTGAGGAACTCCCTTTATGTAGAAAACTGGACCTTGTAGCACAAGTCAACTTCTAATCCATTGTCCACGATGTGGTCTCTCCTAGCGCCAATCTATCACCGTAAACATTGCTAGCACCTTTCCGAACTTAGGACGTCGCATAATTCAAGGCGAAGTACGTTGGGGAAACACAACAACAATTGAGGGCGAGTATCGTCATATTCCAGGATATTGGGAATGGGCTGAATATGTACTTGGTGGAAGCCAACAAACCCTGAGTACAACAAAGATTTATGATGTTGTCTATGCCTCATTTTTCACTTATGATCGAAACTCGAACATTTTTCAAGCATTTTGTGAGGATTGGTGCCCTAAGACGAACACGCTTCTTACATCAGCTGGAGAACTATCTATCTCTCTTTGGGACTTACATATCCTTGGAGGTCAGCCCATTGCAGGTTCTCCATATGAAGAAGTCGTATCTGAGACAAGAGAACTTATCGGTTTGGACGAAAAAAAATAAGATTTATCCCTCGATCTTGCGAGTATTTATTTGCTGCCTTTCATCATCTTAAGGAAGGTACGGGTGCTAACCAAAAGGTCTCCTTCAGCAAGTGGACAAATTTTTGGTATAACAAAACTTTAATATATAAACCTGCCCCACTGCGAAAGGAAAAGAAATATGCGCGTCTAAAGTCGACACATAATCCTAACGGAGTTATTCCCGAGACAACGAGGTGGTCGAGTGATCAAGAAGTTATATTCTCCAAGCTTAGGGTGATGGCTGACAAGAAAGATGAAATTTATGTAGCAGCATTCTTATCAATTTGGCTATGTGCCTTTGTGTTTCCCAAGGCAGAAAACTTCATTCGTCCTGAGACTTTTAAGATGGCAAGCACGATGGCAGGCGGGCAAAATATTAGCATTGTGGTCCCAGTTTTGACGAGTATTTATCATGGTTTGAATAAGATTTCGTGTTCTTCCCAACTTGATCAGGTCAAAGTTGTTTTCCCATTCATTATGTTTACGGCTGGCTTGCACATTACTTCAAAACCCATTATCCACTTGCTAAGGGTATGTCTATCCCTTTGATGGTAGCATACTCATGAGAGGGAGTTACGAGGTACTTTGACGAGAAGGATGCGAGAAAATGCATCCACATTTTGGAGGATATAGTTTGGACACCAACAATGTTAACCAATTCTCGTCCTTATTATTATGTGGATAACGATGCCCCTCAAGAGTTGGAGTCAAATTACTTCATGAGCTTACGTTTTAATTACCTCCCTTTGAGGTGTGGTAACTCATTCATCATCGAGCCTTATAACCCGCATCGGTTTGGTCGTCAATTTGGGTTTTAACAGAACGACCCCGATTTTTTTGGAAAATGATATTCGTAACGCATCTCTAGATGAAGGACTCAAATTTTGAAGGATTTGCACAATGTATCGGTCTATGTCACGTGCAGTTTTTCCCCCAACAGGGGATCCTGTGGAGAAACCTTTCTCCACCAATTATATGTTTTGGTGGGAGAAAGCGCATGGGAAGTTTCTCGAGAATAATTTACAAGCTTTGGTAGACAATGTTGGGCTAAAGTCTACTACTCCTTTGGGAGGTGAAGATCAAGGTGTTGGAAAAACGTTTCCAAAAGTTAAAGAGCCACCTACTCCAGTCCCAAAAGTAGTTACACAACATAAGAAAAGGAAGCTTAAATTCTCAAAGGCAGCTTTGAAAGAGGTGGTGTGCACTTCAACGGATATAGAAAATCACCCTCTAGTTCTTCCATTTAGCACGAAAGTTCCTCAAGATACAAGCCAGAGTACAAATGAAGATCAAAATTGGAAAAGGAAACGCCCTAACACAATAGAGATCGTAGAACTTTCAAGTGTTGTAGTCCCTCAAGAACGCATACAGCTTGTAAAAAGGAGGTAAAAATACAATCACCTTGTCTTTTCCTTTTTTTATTTTTTTAATTGAACAAATAGCTCTGCAAAAAAAATATTCATTTTCTTTACATTTTCCTTATGCAATTAAATGCCATTGGGCATCCGGTGGTTTCCCCACATGATAGGTCGCAAGTGAGTAATGAATCTATTGGAGGGCCTACATCTAAAGTGAAGTCGTCTTCAAAGGCATCATCTCTTCCTCATGACGAAGCCCTAAAAAGACAAACTCCAAATGAGATAACTTGCATTCCACCAATGACGAATACAACGGTATCTATTTTTTAAGGAAAAAGCATTGTCTTTAATCGCAAAAAGGAAAACATCTTGGGACTTTGGGAGGACATTTGTAATAGACTCTCCAAAACTCGTGCAGAATTGCTCTCATCTTATAGGGAGAAAATTATTGAGATTTTCTAGGACATGAAAAAGATGAATATTTTGGATATTTCTCCATTAGAGAGTTTACTGGATTCTCTTTTTGAGGTTGCCGGGTCATATGACCAAGAGCGATCCAACATGGCTGATAAAACGAGTGAAGATGAGAAGCTAGAGCTGATTTCTAAAGTTAAAGAGCGTCTCGAGTCGTTCAATCTTGAAGCAAGTGAGAAAGTCAAGAAAGTTTCTTTTAGTGAAAAGAAACTGAAGAGAGTTGTGAAGAAGTTGCAGACATTACAACAAGAGAAGGAGAACCTCGAAGGTGTTATAGAAGCGACTCAAAAGGAGGTTGAAGAGATTCAGACAAAAGTTTTAGCTGCCGAGACTGAGGTCTCTTCATATGACAACGTAAATTTGTTGACTGATGAAGATTCGGCCAATTTGGGGAAGAAGAAGAAGAACATGGAGACTAGCTGTCAAGAATTGATCAACTACAAATTTTGTTTTGATTAGGCCTATTAGAATTATCTCCCCTTTATATTTATGTTAGATTGACCTAGTGGATATATATTTCATCTTAAATAATGTTGCTTCTCTTTTGCTTTACATTGCCCGACATTTATCTTGGTTGCATAATTTTCAGCTTTTCGTACTCGTAACGAAAGTATCATATCTCATCGTAGGAGAGTCCAAATAACGAGCCGTTTGATTTCTAGAAAATTAGACTTAAATATATAAAACATATCCTAAACTTAGAATCAACACCTTCAGAATCGACCTAGATAATAATTTAAAACCAACTTTAGATTTCACCACGTTGAAAATTTCAGATTTGCGCAGTCTCATCAAAAAAAATCATATCTTAGTGTAGAAAAGTCAAAATCACGAACCGTTTGATTTTTTGAAACCTTAACTTGAACATATATGACATATCCAAAATGAAAGATCTAATTCCTTAAGCATGGAATAATATAATGGTTCGAAATCAATATTAAATTATGACGCGGCGACGATTTTAGATTTACCCTACTTCACCAAAACTTTTGTATGTTGATGTAGGAATGTCGAAATCATGAACCATTTGATCTATTGGAAACTTAACTTTAAAATATATAACATATCCAAAATGCAAAATTTAATGCCTTAAGAATAGTTTCCGATAATATTTCAAAATCAACTTTGGTTCCTGATATGCCGACAGTTCAAAATTAGCGCGATTTCACCAAAATACTATCTTGGTGTGGAAGCCTTGAGATTGTAAGACCTTTTTAATTGTCAAAAACTGAAATTCAATAGTTTCATTCTCACCAAATATCTTGGGTCCAAGTCTCACTGAATTTGAAATGTCATGAAGGCAGACCAAAATAACTTGAAGGTTTGGCAAACGTGAAGGCATAACCGATCCCCGAGCTTCAATGGAAATGCTTGACAACCTCCTAAAAGATATTAATCATTTCATTGAAGACACTAATATATCATAACGGCTTTCCCCCTTTAAATCAAATGGGATCCAAAGTTTAACAGAAGAATGGTATCCCAGCTCGATTTTCAAATACTAATTGAATGAATTACTGTCACGACCCAAACCGATGGGCCGCGACGGGCACCCGGTACCTTACTCAACCGAGAACCAACGTAACATATATTTCTTATTACATCATCATATACACGTGATTACTATCCTAATAGGCCAACATAATCATTTATAAACTCAAAACATAGGCCGACAAGGCCGTACAATCTTTCACGTACAGGACATATAGCCTCTAAGAGTACATAAATGTCGTAAAGGTCGGGACAGAGTCCCGCCATACCATACAATACACGTCTAAATCATACTAACCAAACAAGCGACTCCGAAGCAAATGGAGCGCACCAACATCTTTCGCTGAGCTGATAACCTACTTAGAGGGCTCTCGACCTGTCTATCGGGACCTGCGGACATGAAACGCAGCATCCCCAGGCAAAAGGGACGTCAGTACGAATAATGTAAATATAGAGTACATGACTCAACCTGTAAGCCTGAATAACTTTGTAGATCATAAATTACTTTTAGCGGCATGCATATGAGTATGAATGTCATGTCGTGCATCCGTACATGTTTCATAACATCATCAGCCTCTGAGGGCATCCCATCATATCATATCGGCCACTGTGGGCAAAATCATCATCGTATACCAGCTGATCAGGTGGTGATGCGTATATAATGCCATAACCTTTTCCATATCCCATATATATATATATATATATATATATATACGCGTATATAACATCGTTTGAATATACATACATGCATACGCGTATATAACGCCGTTTGAACCATATTTCAGCCATTATGGCCAACATCATCATCATATACCATCTGATTAGGTGGTGGTGCGTATATAACGTCGTAACATTTTCCCATATCCCATATACATATATTTACATATTTACGCGTATATAACGCCATCTGGTCATGGGTCAATGTGCATATGTAAATGCATGAAATGCATATGAAATATGTCAATAAAATCTATCGGTACGTCATAAGGCCATTATGCCTCTGATTAATAGCATGAAATAAACTTTGCCAACATACGTATTTTCCGGACCCATGAACAGAAGATAATAATAATTCTCATGGGGAATCAAGAATATAGACACCCCTACTATTTCTATGAATAGAGTAATTTATAAAAACTGTGTATTTGCTCGTTTCTTCAGTATAATTTGGACCATGCCAAAAGAAAGAAAGGATAGCCTTAACATACCTGGAGTAGGAAAAAATCTGTATGATATTCTTGGGAAAGGTTGTACTGTGCTCTCTTAGAATCGCAAAATCCCGTTACGATTA
>ML413356.1:0-17182 GCA_005239525.1 Nicotiana knightiana
CAACCCAATCGAAAACTATCAAATTGTACAAGAATCTCGAAATTCGGCCAAACCCGAGCCCCGGGTCCACGTCTCAGAATTCGATAATTTTTTACATCATTAGAAACCTCGTCCTCCCACGATTCTAATCATACCAAAATCATCACAATCGGATCACAATTGCCTACCCAAAACCTCAAAAGAAAATTCCAATTCTCAACCCCTTCTTCCCAACCTTTTCCTTCTTAAATCCTCAAATTCACAAGCCTAATCCGAAAAAAATAGCATAGAAACGATGTTAATAACCCGAGAACTTACCTTCACTGAAGAACCACGAATTCCCTTCTTCAAATTGCCTTCAAAGAGCTCCTCCCGTATGCAAAAATGGTGAAATGAGAGAATTTTCACGGAGGCCCTTTTTATACTGTTTCTGCCAGTATTTCCGCACCTCCGGACACTTAGTTGCACCTGCGGACCCGCACCTCCGGTCACAGGTGCGCACTTGTGGAAGTCCCACTAACGGACCAATTTCACATCTGCGGCTTCGCAGGTACGGCCATAACTTCGCACCTGCAGAAATTCCCCTGCCTAGCCTCTTTCGCACCTGTGCATGGCCCATCGCACTTGTGACATCGCATCTGCGGCTACTCATCTGCAGGTGCGGCCAACACCAGAAAGTCACACCAACAACTATTTTCTTCAAAATTTCCAAGTTCAAAACCCCGCCAACCATCCGAAATAAATCCCGAGCCCCTCGGGCCCCCAGCCAAATGTACCAACCCACCCCATAGAGTTATTCCAACTTAGTCCAGCCTTCGAAAAACCAAAAACAACATGAAAACACCAAAATTACATCGAATTCAAGCCTATGAACTTTGAAACTTCCAAATTTCGCCAAAACGCCGAAACCAACCAAAACACCTCCGATTGACCTGAAATTTTGCAGACATATCCAAAATAACATTACAAACCTACTCCAACTTCCGGAATTCCATTCTGACCCGGATAGCCTATTTTCCACTACCGACCAGAAATCGCCAAAAACTAACTTTTGCCAATTCAAGCCTAGTTCTACGCCGGACATCACAAAAATATTCTAAACACACTCCTAAGTCCCAAATCACCTAATGAAGCTATCCGAGCCATAAAATCCGCATTCTGAGGTCGTTCACCAATAAGTCAACTCTCAGTTGACTTTCTCAACTATTAGGCTACTTTAAGGGACTAAATGCCGCACTTCTCACCATAACCACTCCGAACCCAAACCAACTGACGCAACACAACAAAACAGGCTATCAATATATAAGAAATGCAGAAATAGGGGAAAACAGGGTAAATCTCACGGAACGACCGGCCGGGTCGTTACATCCTCCCCCTCTTAAACAAACGTTCATCCTCGAACGGGTCTAGAAACATACCTGGAGTCTCGAATAAGTGAGGATATCAGTCCCGCATCTCCCGCTCGGCCTCCCAGGTGGCATCCTCCACTGGCTGCCCTCTCCACTGAACCTTCACTGAAACTATATCCTTAGACCTCAGCTTCCTGACATGTCGACCCAAAATAGCCACTGGCTCTACCTCATATGACATATCACCCTCGAGCTGAACGTGCTGAAGTCCAGAACATGGGACGGGTCACCAACATACTTCTGGAGCATCGAAACATGGAATACTGGATGAATACTCGATAAACTGGGAGGCATAACAAGCATATAAGCCACCTCCCCAACCATCTGAAGCACCTCAAATGGCCCAATGAACCTGGGACTCAGCTTCCCCCTCTTCCCGAATCTCATAACACCCTTCATGGATGGTACCTTCAACAACACCTTATCCCCAACCATGAAAGACATATCTCGGACCTTCCGGTCCGCATATTCTGCCTAGACTGCGCCGTCCAAATCCGCTCCTGAATTAACTTTGCCTTAGTCAATGCATCCTGTCTAAGTCTGCGCCCAATAGCCTAGCCTCGCCCAGCTCAAACCAACCAACCGGAATCTGAACCTCCTACCATATAAAGCCTCATACGGAGCCATCTGAATACTTGACTGATAGCTGTTATTATATGCAAACTCCACTAGTGGAAGAAAATGGTCCCATGAACCAACAAAGTCAATCACACAAGCACGCAAAATATCCTCCAAAATTTGAATGGTACGCTCTGACTGCCCGTCGGTCTGAGGGTGAAACATTGTGCTCAACTTGACCTGAGTACCCATTTCTCTCTACACGTCTCCAAAACTAAGATGTGAACTAAGTGCCTCTGTCGGAAATGATAGAAACTAGAACCCCATGCAATCGGACAATCTACCTGATATAAATCTAAACTAACCTCTCCGAAGAATAAGTAGTACCAACAGGAATGAAGTACGCAGACTTGGTCAGCCGATCCACAATAACCCATATAGCATCAAACTCTCTGATATGTGACTCAAGGCATCGGCCACTACATTGGCCTTCCCCGGATGATATAAGATAGTGAGGTCATAATCCTTGAGAAGCTCTAACCATCTCCTCTGACGCAAATTCAAGTCCTTCTGCCTCAGCAGATACTACAAACTACGATGATCAATGAAAATCTCACATCGCACTCCGTACAAATAATGCCGCCAAATCTTCAAGGCATTAACAATGGCAGCTAACTCAAGATCGTGCACCGGATAATTCTTCTCGTGCACCTTCAACTGTCTGGGCGCGTAGGCAATCACCCTACCGTCGTATCAATACCGCTCCAAAACCAACTCTAGAAGCATCATAATAGACTATGTAAGAACCCGAACCAGCAGGCAAAACTAGTACCGAATGTAGTCAATGCTGACTTGAGCTTCTGAAATCTCTCCTCACACTCATCAAACCATCTTAATGGACCACCCTTCTGGGTCAATCTGGTCAAAGGCGAAGCAATAGAAGAGAATCACTTCACAAAGCGAGGTAATATCCCGCCAAACCAAGGAAACTCTTAATCTCCGTAGCTGAGGACGGTCTGGGCCAATTCTACACCACCTCTATCTTCTTCGGATCAACCTGAATACCCTCACTAGACCTCTGTAACACAACTCTCAAATGATGAGCATGCTCTTTCTAGCTACAAGAATAAACCAGGATGTCATCAATGAACACAATGACGAAGGAATCAAGGTAAGGCTGAAACACGCTGTTCATCAATTGCATGAACGCAACTGAGGCATTGGTCAGCCCAAATGACATAACCAAGAACTCATAATGACCGTATCTGGTCCTAAAAGCAGTCTTCAGAATGACAGAATCCCGAATCTTTAACTGATGATACCTAGATCTCAAGTCAATCTTGGAAAACACTCTAGCTCCCTGAAGCTGGTCAAACAAATCATCAATGCGGGGCAAGGGATACTGGTTCTTCACCGTAACCCTATTTAGCTGCCGATAATAAATACACAAACGCATGGACCCATCCTTCTTCTTCACGAACAACACCGGTGCACCCCAAGGTGACACACTAGGCCGACTGAACCCCTCATCCAGGAGTTCTTGAAGCTTCTCCTTCAATTCCTTTAGCTCCACTGGTGCCATACGAAAAGGTGGAATAGAAATAGGCTGAGTGCCTGATACCAAGTCAATACCAAAATCAATATCCCTGTCAGGTGGCATGCTTGGCAGGTCATTAGGAAACACATCCGGAAAGTCACGGACCACAGGAACTGAATCAATAGTGGGAGTCTCACCACTGACATCCCTCACAAAGGCCAAATAAGATAAACACCCTTTCTCAACCATGTGCTGAGCCCTCAGGTAGGAAATCACCCTGCTAGGCATATACTCGGAAGAACCTCTCCCCTGAACCCTCGGACACCCCGCCATAGCTAAGGTCACGGTCTTAGCGTGACAATCAAGAACAACATGAAACGGAGATAACCAATCCATTCCTAATATCACGTCGAAATCGACCATGCTGAGTAACAGTAGGTCCACTCGGGTCTCCAAACCCCCACGGTAGATATCAAGCACAACCGATACACACGGTCCACAACAACAGTATCACCCACCGGAGTCGACACATGAACAGAGGTGACTAGAGACTCACGGGGCATATCCAGAAATCGGCAAAATATGAAGAAACATAGGAATATGTAGAACTAGGGTCAAATAAAGCCAAGGCATCTCGGCAACAGACTAATACAATACCTGCAATCACGGCATCTGAGGCCATAGCATCGAGCCTGGCTGGAAATGCATACATGCGAGCCTGACCTCACCCCGTTCGACCTCCCCCTCTAGGGCGGCCTATAGCTTACTGACCACCATCCCTAGCTGCCTAGGCGGGTGGTGAAGTGACTAGAGCCGAAGTCGAGGGCTAGCCCCTCTGCTGAGAAGATCCACCGGAATGGCGGGGACACTGCCTCCATACGTGCCCGAACTCTCCACACTCAAAGCAACTCCCTAGAGCTGGAGGCGGGTACTGATAGGAACCCCTAGCACCCGTACGACCACTGGAAGACTCATGCATAGAAGAACACTGTACTAGGGGTGCTCGAGCTACACTCTAAGATGGGAGGGCACCAAATGAAGTATGGCCTAACTGAGAACCACGGGGACCCTGCCCCGAAGATGCACCACTATATGCTGGGCGGCCTGACTGAGGAGGCCTGAATAAACGGCTCCTACCCTGCTGAAACTGTCCCCTGAAGGGAGCGCCACTGGAACTGCCCAAACCACGAGGCCTCTTTCCCTCCCTCTCCTCCCGCTCCTGGCGGCGAACAGACCCAATATCTTGAGCTATGTCAACAACCTACTCGAATGAAGCACCCGATACTCTCTCCCGAGTCATAAATAACTGAAGCTGATAAGAAAGACCATCTACAAACCTCCTCACCCTCTCCCTATCAGTAGATAAAATCTTAGAAGCATGCCTAGCCAACTCGGAGAACCTCATCTCGTACTGAGTAACTGATAACTCTCCCTGGCGCAGCTGCTCAAACTGCCTGCGCTGCTCCTCTCTGTGGGACTGAGGAACATACTTCTCCAAAAAGATTATGGAGAACTGCTGCCAGGTGAGAGGTGCTGAACCAACCGGCCTAAACCTCTCGAATGACTCCCACCAGGTAAAGGCAGCACCCGCAAACTGAAATGTAACAAATGAGACCCCACTTGTCTCGAAAATACCCGCGGTACGCAGTATCCTCTAGCACCTATCTAGAAACCCCTGGGCATCCTTGCCCTCTGTAGCGCTGAAAGTCGGAGGCTAAAGTCTACTGAATCTCTCCAACCTGCGTTGCTCGTCCTTAGGCATAGCAGAGACCACATAATCCTGGACCGGAGCAACTGGCTAAGCTGGGGCTGCTCCCGGTTCCTGAATACCTTGTGCAGCCTGCTCAGGTGACTGGGCAGCTGGAGTCTGATTGCCTCCCCCGGCCTGAGCTGTGGTGGCAGTAGAAGACATGTCGACTGCCTGAGCCAAACTGGTGCATACTGTCAATATCTGAGACAGGGTCATCTGAAGACCCGGAATAACCATAGGCACTGCCGGTGCCTGAGCCTGTCCCGCTGGAACACCATCAGCGGGAACATGATCATGATCGAATAGGGGGATCCTGTGGTACTGCCCCGGCTGTTGCGCGGGCTGGCCCCTACCTTTACCACGGTCTCGATCGCGGCCTCGACCTTTCGCTTGTCTAGCCAGTGACTGGTCACTATGATCGGTATGGCGTGTCCTCACCATCTGTGAGAGAATGAAACAACATAAGTTCAGATTTCAAGAATCAATAGATGAGAACGAAAGAGTTCAAGAAAGATGGAAATGTTTCCTAAAAGTTCGGCAGCCTCTCGAAGATAAGTACAGACGCCTCCGTACCGATCCGCAAGACTCTACTAAAACTGCTCATGACTATTGAGTCCTATGTAACCTAGGCTCTGATACCAAACTGTCACCACCCCAATTCCTAAACCAGCCGTGATGGCGCCTATCGTAGAACTAGGCTAGCCAACTACCACATGTTCCCAATTTTTTTAAAAATCCCAATCAAATTCCAAGCATTCCATAAAATACACAGAGTTACTAAATAAAGTAGGCCAATATACGGTGCCACAAACCCCAAAAATTGGAGCCAACATGTCATGAGCATCTAGAAGAATAAGCCAAAATATACTATTATAATACAAAACTTCTGAATAAAAGCTAGATACAACAAGAAGGGAAAACAGAGATGCCGCGGACGCTGAACAGCTACCTCTATATCCCGCAATCTGGCTCCGCGCGGAATAAATGGCTAATGCTCGATATCTATACCTGAATCTGCACACAGAGGTGCAGGGAGTAATGTGAGTACGCCAACTCAGTAGTAATGAAAATAAATAAAGTCTAAGTGGCAAGGAAACACATGAAATCAATGTCATCAAATCACAATATACACAGCCTTACTTTCCAATAGTGTAAACATAGATATATGAAATCATCATGCCTTAAAACCCACTTCAGAAAAAGTCCTTTGAAGAATGTATATTTTAAACAACTTCAAATCGAAAGATTTAGTATGAAAATGAAATGAATCATATAGAGGCCCCTCCGGCAAAGCATATTTCATAAGTTTAGAATGAAAGTAGTAAAATTATAAATATCCCCTTAGGAAAAACATGTATCAAATCAACCCCTCGGGCATGCCCCACAATCACTCAACACCTCACAATCACTCAGCACCTCACAGTCACTCATGCCTCCCAATCGCTCGTCACTCGGCACTCGGCACTCGGCACTCGGTGCGCTCACTAGGGGTGTGTGCAGACTCCGGAGAGGCTCCTTCAGCCCATGCACTAATATCACTTAGCACCTCACCATCACTCAACAGAACCACTCAAAAGGCCCCTCAGGTGAATCAGTAAAACAGGCTACTCGACCCAAAAGATCATTTTAAATCTCAAAGTAGTGTAAATCATGCTGAGTTTCGAAATCAGTAAGCACAATGTGACTGAGTGAAATCATCAACAAATAGTGAGGAAAAACAACAGTAAAAAAAAGCCCATTAGGGGTCTAAACAGATCGGCACAAGGCCCCAAACGCAGCTTATAGCCCGAATATTTCAACAATCTTTAGAACATAATTTAACATAAGGTTTTGAGTAAAACATGCAACTCATTAGTTGCCGCGGAGAGGACCTAGTCCAATCCAAGAATCAGTATGCGCCACATACTCGTCATCCGACATGTGCACCATTCAAAAATCAGTGAGAAATATGTAGTCTGGGGTTCCATACCCTCAGGACAAGATTTATAACCATTACTTACCTCTATCGGGCCACAACACTAGTCCACTATGCTTTTGCCCCTCGAGTTGGCTCCTGATTTCTCCCAATCTAGACAAAACAAATTTAATATCATTAATATATATCCAAGGAACACAACCCAATCAAAAACTATCAAATTATACAAGAATCTCGAAATTCAGCCAAACCCGAGCCCCGAGCCCACGTCTCGGAATTCAACAATTTTTTATATCACTACAAACCTCGTCCTCCCACGATTCTACTCATACCAAAATCATCACAATCGGATCACAATTTCCTACCCAAAACCTCAGAAGAAAATTGCAATTCTCCACCCCTTCTAACCAAACTTTTCCTACTTAAATCCTCACAAGCCTAATCCGAACAAAATAGCATAGAAACGATGTTAATAACCCGAGAACTTACCTTCACTAAAGAACCACGAATTCCCTTCTTCAAATTTCCTTCAAAGAGCGCCTCCCGCATGCAAAAATGGTGAAATGAGAGAATTTTCACGGAGGCCCTTTTTATACTGTTTCTGCCAGCATTTTCGCACCTGCGGACCCGCACCTGCTGTCCCAGGTGCGCACCTGCGGATGTCCCACTAACAGACCAATTTCGCACCTGCGGCCAATCCTGCCCACCTGTGGCTTCGCAGGTGCTGTCATAACTTCGCACCTACTAAAATTCCCCTGCCTAGCCTCTTTCCCACCTGCGCATGGCCCATCACACTTGTGACCTCGCAGCTACGGCTACCCATCCGAAGGTGCGGCCAACACCAGAAACTCACACCAGCAGCTATTTTCTTCAAATTTTCCAAGTTCAAAACCCCGCCAACCATCCAAAATAAATCCCAAGCCCCTCGGGGCCCCAACCAAATGTACCAACACACCCCATAGCGTTATTCCAACTTAGTCGAGCCTTCAAACACCAAAAACAACACGATAACACCAAAATTACATCGAATTCAAGCCTATGAACTTTGAAACTTGAAAATTTCGCCAACTACGCTGAAATCAACCAAAACACCTCCGATTGACCTGAAATTTTGCAGACAAATCCAAAATGACATTACGAACCTGCTCCATATTTCGGAATTCCATTCCGACCCCGATAGCCTATTTTCTACTGCCGACCGAAAATCGCCAAAAACTAACTTTCGCCAATTCAAGCCTAACTACACCGGACATCACAAAAATATTCCGAACACACTCCTAAGCCCCAAATCACCTAATGAATCTATCCGAGCCATAAAATCTGCATTCCGAGGTCGTTCACTAATAAGTCAACTCTCAGTTGACTTTCTCAACTATTAAGCTACTTTAAGAGACTAAATGCCTTAATTCTCACCATAACCACTGCGGACCCAAACCAACTGACCCAACACAACAAAAATAGGCTAGAAATATATAACAAATGCAGAAATGGGGGAAAACGGGGTAAATCTCACGGAACAACCGGTCGGGTCGTTACACTAACGTAGAAATCTTTTTGCGTACATGTGTTATCTAATTGCAGAGGCTAACTTGAGCCTTTAACAGTCTTTAAGTGCAGTCCTATTTGTTTTGAATTCTCGCCTAATTTTTACATTTTCTGAGCACCCTAAGTAAAGTCTAAAACCACCCAAAATAGAGGTCCAATGCCTCTTGGACCATAAGTATGGGACGGGTAGTGCACGTATAAGGCACGACTTATAATTGAATTAGTGCGCTTTAGGTAATAACTTAAAGATAGTAATCGGGTAGTAGGAGATGATAGGTGTTCCCACTGAATAATACGAGTAACACCCCATCTTGAGGAAGTTACGATGTATTATTTATGTTTCATGGGGTGATCCTTTACGCTAAAAAACTTAGGACACCCCATCTTATTCCTTTTTCTATGTTTGAATCAAGTGTTTGTATTTACTTAAAGTCTTTTAATAATACGATTTCTCAAATTTCTTGTTTTCTTTGCCTTTGTTTATCTGACTAATTCATATAATTCAAGTTCAGTGGGGACCCACAATTGTGGACCTCGAAGAGTTCCTAACACCTTCTCTTTGAGGTAGTTTCGAGCCCTTACCCGATCTCTAGTGATGCAAACTAGTCAAACCTGAGTCATATGCAAATAGGTTTCCTAACACACCTTAAACTATTAGGTGGCAACTTTACTCTTTTGATACTACCTTAAATGAGTTGTCACGTGTCGAAACCCGAATTTGCAAGAAAAAGGGGCACGACAATGACGACCTAATATCATCTCATACTTTGTAACTTTTATCCATCCATTGTTGATCCACCTTAATGTTGATCCAAAATCTACAACTGATAACTTGAAACCTCTTATGTACATTGTCACTAGGACTCACGTTGCATTGGGGAACATTTGAAGTGATTTGCCTGATCCGTCTTGGGACGATATTATACTTCAATGATCGTATTTCATAGCATTAGAACGTGATTCATCTTATTGGAGTATTTTAATCCCGTGAAATTAATGAAATCCCTTTTCTTTAAATCATTACTCAATCACAGGCCTTAACGTCATCCTCTTATCTATATCCATTACAACCTTATTCTACTACTAGGACATCATTTCATCCCTTCTAATTTCTCCTAGTCTTAGACTTTTCTGAGTTCATTCATGATGTACCGAGCTTTCAATAGCTTATAGAAACCATCAGCTCTCTTATTTTGATGGCCTAACCTCGAGGACTTACCTATTCTCGTCACCTTCTCACTGACCTTTTCTTATCATTACTCCTATCTACCTAAAACCTTATCACTAAACCATGCTTTAGCTTGAGATCTACACATATCTATTCTGTCCTGGAGTGCTTCGACTTTTTGAAGTTTCAACAATTTCTGCCGCAATAGAGTTATCTTTTTGGATTGACTCCTGGTTTGATGTCCCTATCTACATTGTCTTCCATCCATGATAGATAGTATCACATATGGACGGTGTGATACCTGTCTGGATCAATAGTTTCTCCTTCCACAATGATCTTTTGGTTCCACATGTTGCGCTTTGAACTTCAATGGGATGACATCTCCCTTGAAATATACCTTGTAATGAACCATGTTGGAAACTCGAGGTATGACTTGTTTTCTTCCAGCATGCCTCATTACCTTATAGGAGCGTAAGGGTAGATTCCCCGCAGCGAGATCAGTACCAACTGAGTAGTCCCTTTTGATATGATGATGAACTCACTACTAGGAAACCCTTCAAACATCCAATGCACTTGCTCGTCTTTCAGATTACTGAAGAAGCAGACCCAACCTACAAAATTTCTAGGATTTGCAAACCTATCTGGAATAAACGTCATTTTCTTTGGGTGATGATTGGATATGTAGTCATTTAGTGGCCTTCGCAGAAGCTGTTGATGATACTAACACCTCTGAAAGTGTTCCTGTAGCCAAATTGTCTTTGATGTTCTTGCTCGCCTATAATTATCCTTAGTTACAACTTATGTACCCTTGTGCTCGTAAGGTAACTTCTGAATTGAAATTTTTTAATGTCTCCCCAGTGGCACTCTCTTTTATTTCTGTAAAACTTATACGGTATCTTTAACTACCCCAACTCCTATCTAAATATTTCTCAAGGATTACAACGTCATATCTGCGAGATTGAATTCACTATGTTGGTGTTCACTACGTTTATCTTGCACGTTTGTTGATTTATTTGTATCTTCTTGTCTAACCATAACTATATTCTGCGTAATCTCTCTTGGGTTATTTCTTTTCTTAAGTTACCTCTCGCACTGACTCGTTACGTGTCAAATGTTCGTTCACACTTCTTTATCAACAACATCCTAGGCAGAAACACTTACTGCCTCTCCCCGACGTCGTACTTGCATAATGTTCTTGAGTCGTAACATATCCGTAGGATCTGAATAAATGTAGTCTCATTCCTTTCACTTTTATACCACATTATTCCTTTAATATTCCATAGTTATCCGAACCATATAACTCCTACTTAATACCATATCACATCTATCTTCACCTTTGGCGTCTTTTAACATGTTTACTGACTTTTACTCGCCTTGCGGTAACCGTTCTGTACCAAAGATAACTGAGTTTCTTACGCATGAGGGTGGTACCTATTGTAACTGTCACACTTAGTCCCTTAAGCTTAACTTTTCTCACAATGCTTATCGCACCCCATTTTCTCGCAAAAGCGGGCTTCGACTTGTGGCAACTCTTTTAAACGGGTATTAAAAGAGAAGAGTCACCACCTAATGATTTTAAGTTGCGTTAGGGCACCTATTTGCAAATGGCCCATTTAGAATTAGGTCGCGTCACCAAAGATCGGGTAAGGGCTCAAATTACCTCAAAAGGAAAGTGTTATGCACTCTTCGAGGTCCACAACTGTGGGTCCCGACCAAAGTTTAAACTATGTGGGTTTATTTGATTGTAGTTTTCCTATTTGATCATATAAGCGAGGGATGACAAAGAGTTTAATGGTTCTATTATTAAAACAATTAAAGAAAATTAGGCAACTAATTAGGCTGTATAGATAATCAGTACAAGCCTTAAGGTTACATGGTACAACTCAATTGTTCTAAATTAAATGACTAAGTGCAAACAATAATCATATAAGAGATGCGGGTCCTATGTTTCTTAGCCTAAAGGATCACCCCATGCAACATAAATAATACTATGCAACCCTCTTAGGGTAGGGGTTGCTAATATTATTCGGCGGGCATAGACTATCATCTCCTGCTACCCAGTTACTAAGTTAAAGCTGTTTACCTAAAGCATTGTAATTCAATTATAATCCGCCTCTTATCCGTGCACTACCTGTCCCATACTTATTCTCCAGGAGGATTTGGACCTACTATTAGGTGGTTCTGGACTTTATTTCGGTTGCTCAAAGTGATAAAACTAAGCCACATTCAAAACAGACTGGAATGCACACAATATTAATGAAAGGCTCAAGTTGACGTCCACACATAAGCACAAGAAGCATGCGATCAGATTTTCTAGTTATGGAGTAAATAGAACTAAGACGTATTAGAATCATTAGGTCCTATTGGCATGATTTTGATATGATTTTGATTTTACACAGGCGGTGTTGTAGTTTTTGGACTAACGTATAGGTGGATTAAAGTGTTACGAATCCTATAGGCATGATTTCTAATTTTTTTGCATAATAAGGCAGTGAAGACAATCCCAGAATTCTGAATTACCACTACTAGTTATATAGATATGCATCTTAGGCAGGTGCCAATACCCTATAAGCATGATTTCTAATAGTTGCATAATTAGGCAGCGAAGTTGCTTGAAAACACAGGATTAGCAACATCGATAAACATCCTATAGGCATGATTTCTAACACTTGATAATTAGACTTGATTTTATAACACTTTATCCCTATAGGCATGATATCTAAGTGAGCCAGTGCAAAAGTAACATAAAGCATTTGATCAATAATTAAACCTTATAACCATGGTATCTAGATGAGAAAAGGTATTGTATTATTGTATACTATGGGCATGCTATATAAAGCATTAAGTAGTAGACATAAAATCATTGTAGCAATTACGCGAGTCAACATATTTTGACAAGTGAAGTGTGTGCGTGATTCCTATAGGCATGGTTCCTATTAGTGAGTGACAAATAGGGCATGCTAGACCTACTAGCAAATAGAACACATAGACCCTATAAGAATTTTTTAATCCTTTCATCCAAGTATTAGAATACCCCATCCTCCTTTTATTAACTTCCCTATCATTCGTTATTACAAGTTATTACAACCCGAATGAAATAATACAAATCAAACATGAATAGTTATAGAAGAAGACAACTATAGGCCCTGTACAGATAACCCAATGCTTTTTCTAGGCCATCGAAAGCTCCAGTAGACTTAAACCCCAGCTCCTAAGACCAGTAGTAAGTCTGAATCCAACAGCCAAGCCCAACATCACATAGAACAGACACCAAGCAAAAACGAAGGATTCACACATTATTACAAGCAACAGACTATATGTTGGACTAACTAAACAAGGCAAGACGTCCACACACTTATTTCTTAAGACTGTTAAGCGAATCATCACCAAGAAGTATAAATAAATTCATGTGACATATTGGCACACACACAAGACGAGTTCATGCTTGCATTTTCCAGGTTTAAGGGACATGATTAGTCATCATACAATAACAAACTACTTTTAAAGAAGTTCCAAACATTAACATGGTCAAAACAACTTAAGGGAACTTCAAGCAGGGATCTACTTATGAAAGCTAAAGGATCGATAAAGAACAACCTTAATACAGTATTTATAGCATAAAGAATGACAATATAGTTCATAACAAGAAAAATGGTATAGCACGCACAACACTAGCAGAGTTGAGGAGGCATGTCACTTAGGTTAACATGGTAAGCATACATGCTTAGTTTTCAGAACAACAGGATCATAGTAAGCATGAACTAGACTGAAAGACACTCAAAACTAGGAATTTAAGGCATGAAGGTCTAATAAAGTCATAGCCAGAGATTGGAAACCACACACAATAAACAAGAAAGTAGGCATGGTTTATAACAATCGATGAGAATCCTAATCAAAAAGATTTCATAGTCCAAAGATATCATGATAGGAAGATATGTAAATCTTAAGGTCAAATGATACACAGACTTCAGAACTTAAGCCAATAATAATGATAGAACTAAGCTTATTGGCGTTTAACTAAAAAAAACAGGATTGACCAAATACCATATTAGCAACATGTTAGGCTAAACCATTGAGACAGTAATGGGCGCATAAAACTCATGTAAGCATGAGAATAGTAGGACATGCATGAAGGATTCAATAGAAAGAAATTAACTTAATCAATTTCTAGACAAGACATAACATTCTTAATAATGCAAGAATCCAAGTCAGTGTATGAGAAAAGGTTTTTGAAGAGCAACTAGTAATCAGATCAGGATGGGAATAATCAAAATCATTCAAATTGCACACATATAAGAAGCATGCATCGAAGCTCGGAATTCAAGTAGGTTCGGACACTAAAAAAGGGTACAAAATAATGATAAGAGAAACATGAATACAAACAGAGGCAAGCTATATCATATTTGTTCACAAAAGGCTGATTGACATGGATACAAGCAAAAGAGAATCAAATCGCAAGAGTTTTATTACTCACCAGTCTGCAGAATTAACGAGCCAGTAAGGTAGAGATTAAGAGCCAACAACTTGCTTAATATTAACATGGAAAGAACAACAGAAGCACCAATATTTTCAGTGCATCAGAGTTTGTAAGGGGCTTCAGGTGAACTCCGGGCAGTGCTTGCACTGAGAGAGGTCAAATAATTGAATTTCAGTGGCCTTGGCTTCCAGCCGGCCAAGAGCTCGAGTTAAATAATAGTATAGGATTTGTGAGAGTAAGAATACACTCATTAAGGTCTGCTTAAAGGGAATTAGGGGAGGCGATTATATAGTAGTAAAATTCAAACGAACAAGATTAAAATGGGGATGGGGCGGAGTAAGAATACACTCATTGAGATGGTTTGTGGGCCGTTGATCTCTGAGATCAACAACCAAGATTAAAAAGAGGATGGGGCGGGTCATAAAAATGGGTCTCGACCGGGTACAGAGAAGGGGTCATTTGGTCTTGGGCTACTGAAGGCTAAATAGAGCGGGCCAAATGTTTTGGGCCTGTTTTTTGTCTGAAATTCACTTTAAAACTTGGTCAAAATTTAAATACACGAAATTTTACAAAAAATAATCTATAGAAAGTAATTAACAAATAATAAAATATTATTTATGCGGTAAAGTATTTGAAAATAATAGATTAATATTATAAAAATATAAAAATACTATTTGGGCACAAATAATGTCATAAGATGTAATTATGCATAACATATAGGCTGTTATTACAAAATTGTATAAATGGCTCAAAAATACAAATATAATTATATGAAGTGAAGTAAAATGTTATGGATTATGCATGTGGGTATAAATAATAAATTTTGATGATTAAATAAACCCAAAATAGTTTGAAGGGATAACTAATACATATTTGAACAATTTGAGTGCAAGAGAATAAATTTTAAAACCATTAAAAAGTTATGGAAAATTATACAAAATACTTATATGACCCTTGTAAGTGCAAAATGATATTTTGAAAGTATGCACAATACATTGTAAAATATGAACGCAAAATTGGGTATCAACAGCTGCCCCTCTTTACCCGAGAAGGATAAAAGAGTTGTCGGGTAAAGAAAGGGAAGACCAATTTTTGTCTGAAATGTGTGGAGATGATGCATTTTGAAAAATGGGGCCATAACCATGGTTCTTGAGTTGCCTACATATACCCGGTGTTACGGGAAACAGGCCGTATGCATATTCGGATCTAACAGCGAACGAAACCCATGGAGTTGTTATCAAAGTGGTTGTGTGTTTTGAGAAGGATCTATTGGACGTGATAGTATAGTGAGTAACTAATAATTTTAGGTGGAGCTATAAATGCGAATTTGAATGCTACAGATGTATAAGATGAATATATGAGTGGTTACGGAACAAAAGTCAATCAATTATTGATCGTCGATTACGTTTGAGATGATCGAAGGATGTGAACATTGTGAACAAAAGCTGGAGCGAGAATTGCTACTGTTTGTGGAACGGTTACCTCCAGAGTTACCTGCAAAACATAAAACACGATGCATGCAAATATATATATATATATATATGGGGTTAATTGCGAGATTTAAACATGATGAAAATTCCCTTCGGACAATGAGAGTTATCTTTGGATGATGAGGATGATGTCCTTAGATCATGATGTCTCCGGCCATGAAGCGCATGAAAAGGGATTCGCAGGCCATGAAATGGTGCCCCCATGCCATGATGATGATGCCTTTGGAGTATGACACCTTTGAATAATGATATGCAATTTCGAGCGATCCTCCGGCCATGGCATGATATCTTCGGTCTATGAGGATGATGCCCTCAGACTATGACACCTTCGGACAATGTGGCGATGTTTCAGACCATGAAATGCAAATATACGGTGATATTGATTGTTTGATAGAGGAAACATGTAATGTATAGTCATATGCGAGAACGAGACAAGATAAGGCTTAGTCTTGTATAAGATGAGGGCAATGCTTAGCCGAATGCGAAGAATGGAGACAGTGCTTTGTCTCATACAAGGGAAGGAAGTGCTTAGCCTTATGTAATATGGGAGCATTGATTAGCCTCATGCATAGAATGGAGACAGTGCTTAGTCTTGTTCAAGGAAAGGCAATGCTTAGACTTATGCAATGGCATGGGCATTGTTTAGCTCTATGCAAGGATTGGAGAAAATTCTTAGTCTCATGCAAGGAAAGACAATGCTTAGCCTTATGAAATAATGGATGCAGTGCTTAGCCTCAGGCAAGTAATGGAGAGAGTGATTAGTCTCATACAAGAAAAGGCAATGCATAGCCTTATGCAATAGTGGAGGAAGTGCTTAGCTTCATGCAAGGAATGGAGACAATGCTTAGTCTCGTGCAAGGAAAGGCAATTCTTAGCTTTATGCAATGGTGAGGGAAGTGTTTATTCCTATGCAAGGAGTGGAGAAAATACTTAGTCTCGTGCAAGGAAAGGCAATTCTTAGCCTTATGCAATAATGGAGGTAGTGCTTATCCTCATGCAAGGAATGGAGACAGTGTTTAATCTCATGCAAGAAAACGCAATGCTTAGCCTTATGTAATAGTGGGGGAAGTGCTTAGCCTCATGAAAGGAATGGAGACAGTGCTTAGTTTCATTCAAGGAAAGGAAATGCTTAGCGTTATACAATAACGAGGGCAGTGCTTAGCCTGATGCAAGAAAAGCAATGATTAAATGTTAGAGGGTAGAGTGTTTCTTAGCTTGACGTGTTTGCGTTTGGCGACTTTTGTCGGTGTGAAGATAGTGATCTCGTTGTATGTATATGCTTGCAGAAGAGTTTCTTAGGTCTCTTGTGCCTTTATCCAAAGAAAAAATTTGAGTTTTTTTTTAGGGGGGGGGG
>ML413356.1:17776-38105 GCA_005239525.1 Nicotiana knightiana
TTGGGGGGGGGGGGGGGGGGAGGTTGGTTTGTGCCTTCGGTTCTTCATTTTGTCTTTGCTCCTTTTATTGAGGTATTGTTTGAGTCACCCTAGGTAACATCTGGCTACTACAGTAAATGAACTTTTAAAAAATATGAATTTGCGATAAATCGTTTATAAAAAAATGTAATTGTTCAAAATATGTAATAATGTATGAAAGAAAATAATGTTCGGATTAGATACCGTGACATGTTTTGAGACATTACAATAGCTTTACCTCGGAATTTTGAGGATCCTCTTCAATCTTCTGCCATAATTTAAATGTATACTTCTGGCGATACATTTCTTCGTAATCCCATACACGATGCGATTTGACAAACTTGAGATCTGGTCCCAGTTTGACCATAGAGGGAATGAGGATCTTATTAAAATGTGACCGAACCCACAAGGATGCCTACGTATCCTCTCTTAAATGGGAATCAGGTCAAGCGTAGTTCAGGTTACATCAAATAGAAAGTGCAAACATAATCTTAAACATAAAATCTCTTGAATGCGTCCGAGTTGATATGTTTTGGCCATATATCTCCATCCATGTCTGTAACTATAAGTTCTCCTCCTGTCAGTACTCGGTGAACCATGTAAGGGCCTTGCCAATTGGGCGAGAATTTCCCCTTTGCTTCATCTTGATGTGGGAAAATTCATCTCAACACCTATTTCCCCAATGTGAGTTTCCTTGATCTAACTTTTTTGTTGAAAGCCCTTGTCATTCTATTATGGCAGAGTTGACCATGATACACTACATTTATTCTTTTACCATCAATGAGAGCCAGTTATTCATTTTGATTTCGTATCCATTCGGCATTACTGAGCTCGGGCTCTTGTATGATCCTTAAGGGGGTTGCCCCATTTGATAGGGATAAAGACTTCGGTACCATAGACCAGTAGATAGGGGGTTGCCCCATTTGATGTACGAAATGTTGTGATATCCAAGCAAAGCAAATGGTAGCTTTGCATGCCAATTTTTGTAGTTTTCCACCATTCTCCTCAATATCTTGTTAATGTTCTTGTTGGCGGCTTCTATGACTCTATTCATTGCGGTTGTATGCTGTAGAATTTTGATGCATGATCTTGAATGTTTCACATATAGATTTAATCAGATCACTGTTGTGATTGGTGACATTATCAGTGATGATTGACTCAGGTACTCCAAATCGATAGACAATACGATCTCGGACAAAATCTACTACGACCTTCTTAGTCACAGCCTTACAGGAAGCGGTTTCAACCCATTTTGTGAAGTAGTCTGTAGCCATAAAAATGAACTTGTGTCCTTTTGAAAAGTGGATTCAATTGGTCCGATTACATCCATGCCCCAAGCGGAGAAAGGCCAGGGTGAACTCGTTGCAATGAGTTCGTCGGGCGGTACTTATATCATATCAGCATGTATATGGAATTGGTGACACTTGTGAACATATTTGATGCAGTATTTCTCCATTATTGTACAGAAATAACCTACTCTTAATATCTTCGTAGACAAAATGATACCGTTCGTTTGAGGTCCGCAAGTTCCGGCATGTATTTCTTCGAGCAATCTAGATGCTTGCTTGACATCGACACATTGCAATAATCCCAAATCAGGAGTCCTTCTATACGAAATTCCTCCGCTTTGGAAATGGTTGGCTAATCTTTGAAGCGTGTGCTTCTGAATGTGTGTAGCATTATTTGGGTATTCTCCTTTTTCCAAGTATTCCTTGATATCATGGAACCATGTATTTCCGTCGAACTCTTCTTCAACACGAGCGCAATAAGCTAGCTGCTTGTGAATTTTTATTGGGATAGGATCGATGAAATTCTTGTCTAGATTTTTTATCATGGAAGAAAGGGTGGCTAATGAATCTGTGAACTCATTCTGAATCCTTCAAACATGTTTGAATTCTATCTTTGTAAATCTTTTGATCATTTATTGTACACATTGCAAATATGGCAATATTTTAGTGTTTTTGGTAGCACAGTCTCCTAGTACCTGGTGTACCAATATATCATAATCTCCGATTACCAGCAACTCCTGAACGTTCATGACGATTGCCAAACTGTCCCAAGATGAATGCCTCATATTCCACCATATTGTTGGTGCACGGGAAACTGAATTTTGTGTATATCAGATAATGTTGACCAGTCTCTTCTACTAAAACAACTCAGATACCCATTTCTTTGAAATTTTATGCTCCGTCAAAGAACATCCTCCAACCTTCATATGCTTCGGTAGTATCTTCACCCACAAATGACATTTACTCGTTGGGAAAATACGTCTTCAATGGTTCGTATTATCTGTCTACGGGATTCTCTGCTAAGTGACCAGCCAACGCGTGTCCATTGACTGTCTTCTGAGTCACATAGATGATGTCGAACTCACTCAGCAATGGGTGCCACTTTGCTAACTTACCCGTAGGCATGGGTTTCTGAAAGATATATTTTAGTGGATCCATCCTTGATATGAGATATGTAGTGTACGCACATAAATAATGTCTCAACTTATGGGCTATCCATGTCAAAGAACAACAAGTGCGTTCCAAGAGAGAGTATCGATCCTCGTAAGGCGTGAACTTCTTGCTCAGATAACATTTCGTCTACCCTTTCCTCCCAGTTTTGTCATGTTGCCACAGAACGCAACCAAAGGCTCCATGCAACACAGAAAAATAAAGCAACAAAGGTCTACTTAGTTCTGGCGGGACCAACACAGGCGGTTTAGGTGGGTACTCCTTGATTTTGTCGAAGGCTTTTTAGCATTCTTCAATCCATTTTTTTGCAACATCTTTCCTCAGCATCTTGAAGATCGTCTCACATATCACCGTTGATTGTGCTATAAAATGGCTAATGTAATTGAGGTGTCCTAGAAAACTCATCACATCCTTCTTATTGTTTGGCGGAGGCAAGTCATGGATAGCTTTGATTTTTGACGGGTCTAACTCTATGCCTCGGTGGCTGATGATGTAACCTAGCAACTTTCCAGCATGGACTCCGAAAGCACATTTCGCGGGGTTCAATTTCAAATTGTATTTTCGAAGTCGGCCGAAAAACATTTTCTGGTCTGCTATGTGATCCGAACTCTTTTTGTATTTGATGATAACATCATCCACGTACACCTTTATTTACTTATGTATCATGTCATGGAAGATAGACGTGGCCATCATGTAGGTGGCCCCAACATTCTTCAAACCAAACGACACTATTTTGTAATAACTTATTCCCCATGGTGTGATAAAGGCTAATTTTTCGGCATCCTCTTCGTCCATCTAAATCTGGTGATATCTTGAAAAGCAATCCACAAAGGATTTCAATTCATTCTTGGCGCAATTGTCAATCCATATGCATATGTTAGGCAACGGAAAATCATCATTAGGACTTTCCCTGCTCAGATCTCGGTAATCAACGCATACTCTAACTTTCCCATCTTTCTTCAGAACTAGCACAATGTTGGCTAACTAGGTCGGGTATTCAACCACTCAAAGAAACTTAGCTTTGATTTGCTTTGTGACCTCCTCTTTTATCTTCAGACTCATATCTGGCTTGAACTTTCTGAGTTTCTATTTTACCTGTGGACACATGGGATTTGTAGGTAGCTTGTGAGCTACTATGGATATGCTTAACCCACGCATATCGTCGTAAGACCATGCGAATATATCCTCATATTCCTTTA
The DNA here is from genome assembly GCA_005239525.1 of Nicotiana knightiana. Classification (NCBI taxonomy): domain Eukaryota; kingdom Viridiplantae; phylum Streptophyta; class Magnoliopsida; order Solanales; family Solanaceae; genus Nicotiana; species Nicotiana knightiana. The sequence continues at coordinate 21,453 of ML413356.1, forward strand.
GGAACATGATATACTCTTCTTTCTCTAATTGTGATAGATGAATGCTTATGCGAGTTTCTTTGACTCTTTCAGAAACCCTAAGTTAACGACCTCAATTTCCTCCAAATTAGACTTTGGTTGTTTTCAAAATTCTCTAATTCCTTGAAAATTTCCTTAGGTATTATATTATCTTCCAGATCTTCCGAATCACTATCCTTATGTTGCGTAGCCTCATTACATATCACAGTCGTAGGTTCATCGGAATATGTAATAATTATGCTGAAAAGAATGTAGTAAGATAATAATAAATACAAAATGAAATAATGCATTAATAAAGCTTAAAATTTTCAACAAGTATGACTCGATGACTCGAGTAATTATTTCAAATCAAATACTAAAAATGTCTTAAATGGTCAAAATAATTTTTTTGTTAAAAAGGCAAGTCACGCTAATTTTGCCAGGCTACCCAAGTATTCGACGGGCCCTGTATGGTTTAACAGTCTAGTTCTTAAGAAAAAATCCTTCTCCCACTGACTAAATGGTAAGGTCTTCCTCCTGCTCCTCCTCCACAATTACACTGCAGTCTATCTTCTTTGTCCAGAAACAATTTCCTCATATCGGCCAAAATCTCATCTTCCTTAGATCGCCACATCATGTCAGCTTGATAAAATTTCTGGTGCAGAGGTGGTATGGATTGTTCCACCGGATAATAATGTGCACGCCATAGTGGTGTCCAATACTGATGTTCTTGTACGGAATATTCATACTCGAGTAAAAAGGTCATGCCATGATACTGTGGTTGTATGAGTTTAGTGATCCCCTGAAGCTTTCTTCCAAGACCCTTGCCTGGTTCATATCATGTCCAAAGAAATGTGCTTTCTATATTATCTCTCCACCACAGATCCTTTTTAATTGTGTTCACCCACCCAACGCGATGATATGTTTATCCCCCCAACTTCCTCCTATTTTCAATAACTGGAATAGTCTGGTTGGTGTATATAGAGTTGCTTCCATCTCCATGAATGATCATCTCTTGATGATTCCACTCGAACTTCACCGCCTGGTGTAGAGTAGAAGCCACTGCCCCAGCTGCATGTATCCATGGTCATCCAAACAACAGGTTGTAAATAGCAGATATATCTAGCACTTGGAATATGACATCAAACTATGCCAAACCCATTTGTAGATTAAGGTTGATTTCTCCGATAGTGGCTCTTTGAGATCCATCGAACGCTTTCACATTCATACTTCCCATTTTTATCTTATGTAGGACATTACCTAGCCTTTTCAAAGTGGTTAGCAAACATATGTTCAAGCTCGAACCTCCATCTATCAAAACCCTAGCGATAAACTTATCCTCAAATTGCACCGTGATATGCAATGATTTGTTATGACTCAACCCTTCTGGTGGTAACTCATCCTCGTGGAAAGTAATTTTGTGACTTTACAGTACATGTCCGACCCTGTTAGCCATATATCCACTAATGATGATGGCGTGTACGTATGCTTTACTTAGCACTTTCATAAAGGCATTTTAATGTGCATCTGGAATTTGCAACAGTGATAAAATGGATATCTGGGCGGGGGTCCTGTTCAAATCTTCAACAACAGAGTATTTCCTTGCTCGTATCTTCCTCCAAAGATCGTCAGTGCCCGTCTCGACAACATGTGTCTTAGACGCAACTTCTTTGCTCGCTCCTCCTAGATTTTTGGGTGTGTAAACTCTACCAGTTCTAGTCATATCTTGCACGACATTTGTCTCTTCCATGTTGGTTTTTCCCTTTGTTCTCGCTTCTAAAACATAATCCCATAGGACGACATCATACTTGTAAGATGGTGTGGGAGCTACCATTGTAGTGAAAGGTGTAGCAATCTAGACCTCGAATGGTGCTTGGGTTTCTACCACAATTTGTGTGAGGGTGAGTGGTAATGTTTTAGGAGTATCTCACTCTCGAATGAGTTTGATGGATCCTTCCTGATCCCATTCCTTGTCAGTTTCTATCACATTCACTCCCTCATCCCTATGATTTGGGAGAGGGTTATTGTGGACATTCAATACGACTTCCTTTGCTTGTATAACCTTAGTGTCAATAAGTGTCTGAATCTTGTCTTTTAACATGCGTCACTCCTCAACGGTATGACCCTTCATGCCTGAATGATAGGCAAAAGTTTTGTTGGGATTAATCCAATGGGAAGGCTTCTTGACAGCAACAACAGGAATAGGGATAAGTAACCAGCAGCCTTCAGTCTCTCACACAATTGGGCTATGGGTTCAGAAATTAGGGTGCATTGCCTGGGGTTGAAAGTTGGGTGTGGCTTTGGGTAGTTTTGGCGGGCGGGTGGAGGTGAATGGTAATGTGAAGGTTGTGTGTTATAGGTTTGGTAAGTGGTGGCAGGGTATTGGTATTCGGGGGTGAGGGTTGGCATGTGGGTGGAGGTGTTTGGTATGTGAGAGGAGACTGAGGGCCCTGATCTACCATCACGACACCCACTTCTTTCTTCTTTGAAATACCTCATGACTGCAAGACTTTATTTGTGGCCTGCAGCGCCTCAAAATTAGTCACCATCCCATTCTTGATTCCTTGTTCTATTCTTTCCCTAACTTGATGATTTCTGAGAAGTTGTGATTCTCGATGACCATCAACCCCACATAATACTAGGGTCTTGAGCTCTAACAAAGAACTTGTTTATTTGTTCTTCTTCAAGTTCTGGCCTTACTTTTGCGGCCTCTGATCTCCAACGAGTAGCATACTCTAGGAATGTTTCTTTCGGCTTCTTCTTGAGGTTTTGAATATAGAAAATATCTTGTGCGTTCTTTGTATTAAACCTAAATATGTCCATGAGGTTTGATGCCATAATTACCCAATTTGCCCACTTCTTTGGGTTTTGACTGATCTACCAAGACAAAGTGTCTCCTGTAAGGCTTCTCATGAAGAATTTCATGCGGATTAGTTCATTTTTACCCACTCCTACGAGCTTGTCACAGTAGGTTCTCAGATGCACCTTCGGATCACTAGTGCCATCGAGCATTTCGAACTTGGGAGGTTTGTAACCTTCCGGCAGTTCTACATCTGGTTGAATACACAAATTTTCATAGTTTAAACCTCCAACGTCTTTCCCACCTTCAACACTCTGGACTCTACCTATAAGTTTCTTGAGCTCCTCTGCCATATTTTGAATGATCATGTCCTTCTCAATTAACTCATGTATGTATAGGGTTTTCTGCGGAGTATGGGGTAAGGTCTCCACATAAATCAGATTACATTGATGAGTTCATGGAACTTGGGTATTGGGTGATCTTTGGTAGAGTTTAAGGGATTGGGAGTAGGTTGTGCTATTTTTCGTGAGTGTGATAAGTAGTGGTCTGCGGGTATTGAGTTGGGTGATAGAGGTAATGTTGAGGGGTTTGCACTGATTCTGGGTTAAGGTTTGGGGAGGTGAGGGATTATGATACTGGTGTGTTGCGGCAGGATTCAGAGCTATGGGTGGCAGATTCTGGTTTTGTGTGTTTTGTGGTGTTGTTTAGTTTTGGGTGGTTGTGTTTTGCTGTTTGATGTCGGGAACATTGGGAGTAAGGAAAAGGCTTGCCAGATTTCGGACTTGTTAAAGCTCACCCTATAGCTCCTAGATTTTCTTCTCAAAACGTAAGACCAACTCATTCTGTCCTGGAGTGCTTCTACCATCTAATGCTTTAACATTTTCTGCTGCAGTAGCGTTATCTTTGCGGATACCACTTAAATCATCCACCTTCCCTTTTCCCATGCATTTACTTTTCGGGTCTCTAGGTGGAGGAGGAGGTGGAGGACCTCTAGATCTAGTATGGTATGCTGATGATGCTAGTATGTACGAACCAGCCCTTGGGAATGGGACTAAATTAAAGAGATAAAAAACAAAACGTAACCAAGTCAATAAGGCGAAGTAAAAGGGTGTTTGCAATGATTAAACATGTTTCACAAAAGTCATGCAATCATTCACGTCCTAATTTGGGGACCTCATTGGGCCTAAGGTAGGCCTAAGAGACACATAGACTTGGAGAAAATTGATGCCAACATTGGCTTCATTTCATTAGTGCGGAAATAAACCAAAACAATCTTTTACTAAATCGACAATAATAATAATAATAAAATCACTAATTGCATTAAGCCTGATTACATCGAAATCTAATCTAAATTAGAAAGCAGTAAAGAACATCATCTCCTAGTCTACTTGGTCCCTGAAGGACCTTCTCCATGCTTGGCTCTCTTGACCCCATCAATTATGTTTTCCAAATTGTGCATGTCCAGCAATAAGTAAGCCTTTTCCAGCCTTCCCCCTTCATCGTTGTCCATGCCTTGACAATCCCAAAGTCTCTTTATCATCTTACCTTCTAGCTCCATCAGTCCCTGCTCCAACTATTCTAATCTCTCCATTGACTTAGTGGAAATCTCTTTCAATTCCCTTATCGCCTCCATATTTACTTTATGTTGCTCCAAATGCTTAGCTTCAGATTCAAACACCCTTTTGCGTAACCTCTTGTAATTCACCTGTGCCTCGGACACTTCATCTATGATCCTATCCTTCAGATTGACTCCTAGTTTGATGTCCCTAGCAACGTTGTCTTCCATCCATGATATATAGTAGTACATATGGCCGACGTGATACCTGTATGGCTCAATAGTTTCTCCTTCCACAATAATATTTTGGTTCCACGTGTGTTGCACTTTGAACTTGAATAGGATGACATCTCCCTTGAAATCTCCCTTGTACTGAATCATGTTGGAAACCCGAGGTATGACTTATTTTCTTCCAGCTTGCCTCATTACCCTTATAGGAGCGTAAGGGTAGATGCTTCGCAGCCCGATCATTACCAAGTCAGTAGTCCCTTTTGATCTGATGATGAACTCACTACTAGGAAATAATTCAAACATCCAATGCACTTGCTCGTCTATTAGATTGCTGAAGAACCGCACCCAACCTACAACATTTCTAGCCTTTGAGAACCTGTCTGGAATGAACGTCATTATATTTGGGTGATGATTAGCTATGTATTCATTCAGTGGTCTTCACATAAGTTGTGGACGATACTCACACCTATAAAAGTGTTCCAGCAGCCAAATTTTCTTTGATGTTCTCGCTCGCCTATAATTATCCTTAGTTACTTACCTCTGTGCCCTTATGCTCGTAGAGCTACTTCTGAACTGAAATTATTGACTCTCTCCCCAGTGGCACTAGCTTTTATTTCTGTAACACTTATACGGTATCTTTAACTATCCCAACTCCTATCTAAATATTTTTCAAGGATTTTCATATCTGCATGACTGAATTCACTATGTTAGGGTTCACTGTGTTTATCTTGCAGGATCTATTGATTTATTTGTATCCTCTTGTCTAACACTGCGTAATCTCTCATGGGTTATTTCATGTCTTAAGTTACGTCTCGCACTAAGTCCTTATGTGTCAAGTGTTCAATCACACTTATTTATCAATAACATCCTGGGTGGGAACCTTTACTGCCTCTCCTCGGCATCGTACTCGCATAATATTCTGGAGTCGTAACATATATGTAGGATCTGAATAAATGCAATCTCATTCCTTTTGCCTTTTTACCACATTCTTCCTTTAATATTCATTAGTTACCTGAACCATATAACTCCTACTTAATACCATATCACACCTATCTTCACCTTTGGCGTCTTTTCACATCTTTACTGACTCTTACTCGCCTTGTGGTAACCGTTCTGTACCAAGGATAACCGAATTTACTACGCACGAGGGTGAAAACTAGTGTAACTAGCACACTTAGTCCCTTAAGCTTAACTTTGCTCACAATTCTTGCCGCACCCTGTTTCCTCGCAAAAGCGGGCTTCGACGTGTGAACTCTTTTAAACATTTATTAAAAGAGAAGAGTCGCCACCTAATAATTTTTAAGCTGCATTATGGCACCTATCTGCAAATAAATCCAGTTAGAATTAGGCCGCGTAACCAAAGATCGGGTAAGTGCTCAAATTACCTCAAAGAGAAGGTGTTAGGCACTCTTCGAGGTCCAAAACTGGGGATCCTGACTAAAGTTTAAAATGTGTGGGGTTATCAGATTTTAACTGTCCTATGTGATCATATAAGCGAGGGATGACAAAGAATATAAAGTTTCTATTATGAAAAAATGTAAAAATATCAGGCAAATAATTAGGTTTTATAGATAATCAGTACAAGTCTTTAGAGGCTACATGGTACAACTAAATTGTTTTAAATTCAATGACTAATTGCAAACAATAATCATATAAGAGAGGCGGGTCCTAAGTTTCTTAGCCTAAAAGATCACCATATGCAACATAAATAATACTTTTTAACTCCCTTAGGGTAGGTGTTTCTCATATTATTCAACGAGAACAGACTATTATCTCCTGCTACCCAATTACTATGTTAAAGTTGTTTACCTAAAGCGTTCTAATTCAATTTTAAATCGCGTCTTATGCATGCACTACCCGTCCCGAGAGGCTTTGGACCTACTATTAGGTGGTTATAAACTTTATTTGGGTTTCTTAAAATGATAAAACTAGGCGACATTCAAAATAGACTGCACTGCACACAATATAAATGAAAGGCTCAAGGTGACCTCCACACATAAGCACAAAAAGCATGTGATCAGTGTTTTTTTTTGGTTATGCAGTATACAGAATTAAGACGCATTAGAATCACTAGGTCTTATTGGCATGGTTTATATATGATTCTCGTATTACACATGCAGTGCTGCAGTTTTTGGACTAATGTATAGATGGATTAAAGCCTTACGAATCCTATAGGCATGATTTCTAGTTTGTTTGTATAATAAGGCAGTGAAGACAATCCCATAATTTTGAATTACCGCTGCTGATTTTATAGATACGCATCTTAGGTAGGTGACAGTATCCTGTAGGCATGATTTCTAATAGTTTCATAATTAGGCAGTGAAGTCGCTTAAAAACATAGGATTAGCAGTGTCGATAAACATCTAATAGGAAGGATCTCTAACACTTGATAATTAGAGTTGATTTTATAACACTTTATCCCTATATGCATGATATCTAAGTGAGGCTGTAAAAAAGTAACATAAAGCAGTAGATCAATTATTAAGCCTCATAGCCATGGTATCTAGATTAGCAAAGGTATTGTGTTGTTGTATCCTATAGGCATGCTATATAAAGCATTGAGTAGTAGACATGGAAACAGTATAGCAATTACTTGACTCGACATATTTTGACAAGTTAAGTGATGTGTGCGCGATTCCTATAGGCATGGTTCCTATTAGTGTGCAACAAATAGGGCATGCTAGACGTAATAGCAAATAGAACACATAGACCCTATAATCACTTTTTCTATCCTTTCATCCAAGTATTATAATACCCCAGCCCACTTTTATTAACTTTCCCATCATTCATTATTACAAGTTATTACAACCCGAATGAAATAGTACAAATCAAATATGAATAGTTACAGGAGAAGACAACTATGGGCCCAGTACAGATAACCCAATACTTTTTCTAGGCCTTCGAAAGCTCCAGTAGACTTAAAACCCAGCTCATAAGACCAGTAGTAAGTCTGAATCCAACAGCCAAGCCCAACATTACATAGAACAGACACCAAGCCAAAACGAAGGATTCACACATGATTACAAGCAACAAACTATATGTTAAACTAACTAAACAAGACAAGACGTCCATACGCTTATTTCTTAAGACTGTAAAGCTAATTATCACCAAGACGTATAGAAAAAATCATGTGAGATGTTGGAACACACACAAGATGAGTTCATGCTTGCATTTTCCAGGTTTAAGGGACATGATTGACCATCATACGATAACAGACTACTTCTAAGGAAGTTTTAAACATTAACATGGTCAAAACAGCTTAAGGTAACTTCAAGTAGGGATCTACTTATGAAAGCTAAAGGATCGATAGAGAGTACCTTAACAGAGTAATTCTAGCATAAAGAATGACAATATAAGTTCATAAGAAGCAAAATAGTATAGCACGCGCAATACTATCAGAGTTGAGGAGGCAGGTCACGTAGGTCAACATGGTAAAAATACATTCTTAGTTTTCAGAACAACAGGATCACAGTAAAGCATGAACTAGCCGTAAAGACATTCAAAACTAAGAATTTAAGTCATGAAGGTCTAATAAAGTCATAGCCAAAGATTGGAAACCACACACAATAAACAAGAAAGTAGGCATGGTTTATAACAATCGTTGAGAATCCTAATAAAAAAGATTTCTAAGTCCAAAGACATCATGATAGGAAGATATGTCAGTCTTAAGGTCAAAGGATAGACAGACTTCAGAACATAAGCCAGCCATAATGATAAAACTAAGTGTATTGGTGTTTAAATAAAGGCCTGGGCAACACTGAAGAAAACAGGATAGACCAAATACAAAATTTGCAACATATTAGGCTAAAACATTGAGACAGTAATGGGCGCATAAAGTTCATGTAAGCAGGAGAACAGAAGGACATGCAGGAAAGATTCATTAGAAAGGAATTCACTCAAACAAATTCTAGACAGGAGATAACATCCTTAAGAATGCAAGAATCCAAGTCAAGGTATGAAAAAAGGTTTTTGAAGAGAATCTAGTAATAAGAGAAGGCTGGGAGTAATCAAAAATCATTCAAATTGCGCTCATATAAGAAGCATGCATTGAATCTCAGAAATCAAGTAGGTTCAGACACTAAAAAGGGTACATAATAATGCTAAGACACATATGAATTAAAACGGAGGCAAGCTATGTTATATTGGTTCACAAAAGACTGATTGACATGGATACAAGCAAAATATAATAAAATCGCAAGAGTTTTATTACTCACTAGTCTGCAGAATTAATGAGCTAGTAAGGTAGAGATTAAGAGACAACTACTTGCTTATCAGTGACACGAAAAGAACAGCGGAAGCACCAAAATTCTCAGTGCGTCAGAATTTTGGTGGCCTTGGCTTCTAGCAGGCCCAGAGCTCGAGTTTCAGAATAGTATAGGATTAGTGAGAGTAAGAATATAGTCATAAAGGTCTGCTTAAAGGGAATTAAGAGAGGGGTTTATATAGTAATAAAACTCAAACAAACAAACAAGGAACAATCAATCAAATATAATAAAGGAAAGAATATCATGAAAAATCAATTTTGAATCAGATTAGGAAAAAACCCAGACAAACCCTAGTTCGAGAGAAATCAAAAAATCGACCAACGATGTCACGACCCAAAATCCTAATTCATGTCGTGATGGCGCCCAACACCGGGGTCAGGCAAGCCAACAATTTGTTTACTAGTGAAATTATCCTTATTTGACAAATCATCCCCACACTTACCAAATTTCAAGCTTAGAACATTTAAGTAGAAGCGGATAAATTAACCAACTTAAGTAAATGTAACCACAAGGATCATGAACCAATATATACAGTCTCAAAAATATAAAGTCTACTATGTGTGTGCCAGGAACTACTGTCACAAGTCTACAGGCGAACTAGTAGAATATACAAAAGGTGATATAAACTGTTATACTATCTGAAAGAAGTAGACAGAAATAAGCAAAGATAACTCCATAGTGCTGCTGAGGGTTTCCAAGGGAAGCAGCTCACTGTGGAGTCAGGTCCAGAATATACTCCCAGGGTCAAGCTTCGGTTGGATAACCAGATGCACCTGCCTCAGAACCTGTACAATTAAGTACAGAAGCGTAGTATGAGTACATAAACAAATATGTACCCAGTGAGTATCCCTGCCTAACCTCGAAGAAGTAGTGATGAGAGGTCGACGTGATACTTACTAGGGTCAGACAATGTGAAATAAGTACAAGCTAATCAGTAATAGTAGTAATGAACAGTAATAAGAAAATGTGCATAAAATAACAATCTCTAGTACCCTCACGACATCCCTTTCCATGGCATACAAGCCCTTCTTTCTTTCATGAAATAAGCAGTTACAATTACAGGGCTTCTCATAAATTACCAAACATATAACAGGCTATGAGCGTATGGTCTTTACGACAAGAAAAGTAAATGTGCACTGCCAAGGGTCGAACGGCCCGAACCATAGATGCATCTGTCTGCCTTTCTCGCAAATCAAACATGCGACACGGTTAATATAATACTAAGACCACCCCGCTCATGAATCATTCATGCGACTCGGGTTAATATAATACTAGGACTACCCCGCTCGCGAATCATTCATGCGACTCGGGGTTCCCATATAAATACATGACTAGCAGGAGATTCCAGATAATTTAGCGGGGAACGTACTAATAGAGTGAAAATTTAATAATGTCAACCTCAAAGCATAACTCCTTAGGCCTTCACGTGTGATATTCGACGATATTAGACTACTTAATCCATATGCAAGATCACACATACAACACATAAAGCATGCTTGTGAGTCCTAAACTACCCGTCAAGCCATGATAGTAGCTACGCACGGACTCTCGTCACTTCGTGTGTGCGCACCCCGGATAATAAGGACAAACCACCATTTATAATCACCTATGGGGACAATTCTCTCTTACAAGGTTAGAAAGGGCGTCGAACCTACTCTCGGGTCAGGAATGCGCCCGAAACTCCGAACTCGTCACCCAAGGACTCAAAACTAATCAAATGTTACATAAATATATATCAAATTATACTCAAAGAATAGAATTCTCCTACTATTTAGTCAAATTCATCATTCTTGAAGAAATTCCAAAATCCAACCCCGGGCCCGCATGCTTGGATTTCAAAAATTCTCGAAGGGAACACTCACCCACAACATAAGGATCATTAATATATGATTTTTTATGATTTCATAGACAAATCATGGGTAAATTCTAAAACTATCGAAAGCCCTAGGTTACTACCCAATTCCATAATTTTTCACTAATTAGGTAATTAAGTTCAACTAGGAATTCATGCATTAACTAATCTTGGGATAGAATTTAGTTACCTTTTAGTGGTTGGGTCGTGGGGCTCTTTTCCAAGCTCTCAAAATCGCTATGGTGGAAGAAAATGGTGTGGGAGAGAAATAATCCCGCACTTAAAGACCTTTCTACCTACAGGGGTTTCCGCACCTACGACTCGACAACTGCACCTGCGGTCTCGCAACTGCAAGCAATAGCTCGCACCTGCGTAAAATGGGACAAGGGCCCGGGCTCGCACCTGCGGGATGGGGTCCGCTCCTACGGCTCCGCACCTGTGGAAAGGAGCCCGCATCTGCGAAAACTTGGCAACCCACCTAGGGTCGCACCTGCGAGGCCTGGACCGCATGAGCGGTCTTGCACCTGCGACTGGGAAACCTCACATGCGGTCACACCAGATCAGGTGCACCAACAACTGCTTCAACAGGTTTTTGGCCTCGTTTGGTGCCCGAGAGGCACCTGGGCCCACCCGATTCCCCGTCCAAATATTCCAACAAGTCCCAAATCATAATACTGACTCGCTCGAGCCTTCGGAACACCCGAAACAACGCTAAAACTCAAAATCACACCTCAAACCCCCTAGAACCAAACTTAGGAACTTCAAGTTTTCTAGATTTCGCTAACAACGCGCCGAATTGACCTATACTACTCGGAATGACACCAAATTTTGCAGGCAAGTCATAAATGACATAACAGAAATATTCCCTGTCTCGAAATTCCATTCGGAGCTCGATAACAGAAAAACACGTCCCAAACCACAAATAGAAACTTAAGGAACTCTTATTTCAATATTGGGCGCTGAAACGCTCCCAGGTCATCGGAAACCCATCCAGAACATACGCCCGAGTCTGAAATCATCATATAAAGCTGCCGAAACTGTCGAAACTTGATTCCGAGGTCGTTTACTAAAAATGTTGACCGACGTCAAACTTGGCCTTAAATACCAACCTGAAGGAACCAAGTGTTCCAATATTGCTCTAAACACTTCTGAATCCCGGGCCACCTGCCCCTGCAAGTCATAAATCACAATAAGCCGCTATGGGAAGTTTCATTTAGGGGAACGGTTTTTGATAACGCAAATCGACCGGTCGGGTTGTTACATTCTCCACCTCTTAAACAAATGTTTGTCCTCGAACGTGTCTAGAATCATAGCTGAAGTGTTGAATAAGTGTGGATATCTACTCCACATGTCCTCCTTGGACTCCCTGGTCGCCTCCTCGACTGGTTGGCCCCTCCACTGGACCTTCACGGCAGATCAACTGGCGATCCTACCTGTCAATAATAGCAATTGGCTCCTCCTCGTAGCCGAACTTCTCATCCAATTGAATAGTGCTGAAATCAACCACGTGAGAGAAGTCGGCGTGGTACCTTCGGAGCATGGATACATGAAAGACCGTATGAACTCCAGATAAACTGGGTGGTAAGGCTAGCTCATAAGCGACCTCCCCAACTCGCCTCAACACCTCGAAGGGACCTATAAACCTCGGGCTCAGCTTGCCTTTCTTCCCAAACCTCATAATACCCTTCATCGGTGAGACCTTCAACAGAACCTTGTCTCCCTCCATAAATGATACCTCACGCGCCCTCTGATCCGCGTAACTCTTCTGCCTGGACTGTGCCATGCGGAGCCTCTCCTGAATCAACTTCACTTTCTCCAAAGCATCTCTCACAAGGTCGGTGCCATATAACTTAGCCTCGCTAGGCTCAAACCACCCGATAGGAGAACGACATCGCCGACCATACAAAACCTCAAATGGAGCCATCTCGATGCTGGACTGATAACTGTTATTATAGGCAAACTCGGCCAAAGGCAAGAACTGATCCCACTGACCTCCTAAGTCAATCACACATGCCCTGAGCATGTCCTCCAATATCTGAACTCTCCGCTCTGACTGACCATCAGTCTGAGGGTGAAATGTTGTGCTGAGATCTATCTGGGTGCCCATCTCACTATGCAATGCTCTCCAGAAATGCGAGGTGAACTGAGGACCTTGATCTGATATAATGGACACCGGCACACCGTGCAAGTGGACTATCTCCCGAATGTAGATCTGGGCCAACCTCTCAGAAGTATAAGTAGTAGCCACTGGAATGAAATGCGCCGATTTGGTCAATCCATCCACAATGACCCAAACCGTGTCAACCTTCCGCAATGTCCGAGGCAACCCAACCACGAAGTCCATAGGGATGCGCTCCCACTTCGACTCAGGAATGGGCATCTGCTGAAGTAAGCCTCCTGGACTCTGGTGCTCATACTTAACCTGCTGGAAGTTAAGACACCTAGTCACATACTCCACGATGTCCCTCTTCATCCGCCTCCACCAGTAATGCTGCTTCAAATCACGATACATCTTCATAGCACCAGGATGAACAGAATACCGGGAACAGTGTGCCTCCTCTAGAATCATCTCCCTCAGGACATTAGGAATACATAAACGACCCTGAAATCTCAGAACACCATCCTCGCCAATAGTAACCTCCTTGGAACCACTGTCTCCTGAAGCTCTGCCAAGCACGGATCATCAGACTGTCGAGCCTTAATTTCACCCAATAACGAAGACTGAGCAACCACATGTGCTAGAACTCGACGAGGCTCTGAAAGGTCTAACCTCACCAGGAGATTAGCCAAGGACTGAATGTCCAAGGCTAGAGGTCTCTCTTCTTTTGCAATGTAAGCCAAGCTACCCATACTCTACGCCTTCCTACTCAAAGCATATGCTACCACATTCCCCTTGCCCAAATGGTATAGAATGGTGATATCAAAATCCTTCAACAACTTGAGCTATCTACGCTGCCTCAAATTAAGATCTCGCTTCTTGAACAAGTGCTGCAAGCTGCAGTGGTCTGTATAAACCTCACAGGACACCCATACAAGTAGTGCCTCCAAATCATAAGAGCATGAACAATCGCCGCCAAATCCAAATCGCGCACATGATAATTTTTCTCATGAACCTTCAGCTAGCGCGAAGCATCGCAATATACTGTATACATTCCAGAACTGAAAGGAAATACTAGAACTGGTTATGAGGTCAATGTTGTCTTGAGCTTATGAAAGCTCGCCTCACACTCGTCATACCATCAGAACAGGGCATTATTCTGAGTCAATCTAGTCAATAGAGCTTCAATATAAGAGAACCCCTCTAAAAATCGGCTATAATAGCATGCTAGGCCCAAAAAGCTCCTGATCTCGGTAGCTGAAGTAGGACGTGACCAACTCTGAACCGCCTCAATCTTTTGAGGATCAACCTTGATACCCTCTTCGGATACCAAATGCCCCAAGAATTCCATGGAATCTAACCAGAACTCACACTCGGAGAACTTAGCATATAGCTTCTGTTCTCGCAAAGTCTGGAGCACAACTCTCAAATGCTGCTCGTGCTCCCCCAGGCTACGTGAATAAATCAAAATGTCATCAATGAAGACAATGACAAAGGAATCAATATACAGCCTAAATACCCTATTCATCAAGTCCATAAATGCTGCTGGGGTATTAGTCAAGCCAAAGGACATCACCAGGAACTCATAATGGCCATATTTCGTATGAAAAGTCGTATTCAGAACATCTGAGGTCCAAATCTTCAACTGATGATATCCCAATCTCAAATCAACCTTAGAAACACCCGAGAACCCTGTAACTGGTCAAACAAATCATCGATGCACGACAAAGGATATGTGTTCTTAATGGTGACCTTGTTCAACTGGCGGTAATCAATACACATTCGCATGGACCCATCTTTCTTCTTCACGAATAGAACTGGAGAACCCCACGATGACACACTCGGTTTGATGAACCCCTTGGCTAACAACTCCTCAAGCTGCTCCTTCAACTCCTTTGGAGCCATACGGTACGGAGGAATAGATATAGGTTGGGTGCCTGGAGCTAAATAAATGTAGAAATCAATATCATGATCCAGAGGCATGCCTGGAAGATCTAAAAGAAACACATCAGCAAACTCTCGAACCACTGGCACTGAATCAATCTTCGGAGACTCGGCAGTGGTGTCCCGCACATAAGCAAGATAGGCCAGACAAGCCTTCTCGACTATATGTCGAGCCTTCAGGAATGAAACAACCCGGCTGGCTGCACTAACTGAGGAACATCTCCACTCCAGCCTAGGTGACTCGGGCATGGCTAAAGTAACTGTATTGGCATGGAAATCTAGCACGTCATGAAAAGGAGATATTCAATCGATGCCTAGAATAACCTCAAAATCAACCATGTCGAGCAACAAAAGGTCCGCTCTGGTCTCGAATCCACATAATGTGATCACACAAGATCGATAGATCCGGTCTACCACCACATAATCGCCCACAGGAATGGACACGCATATAGGAGAACCCAAGGACTCACGAGGAGCATCCAGGAAATGAGCAAATAAGGCTGAAACATAGGAATAGGTGGATGCAGGATCAAATAACTCTGATGCCTCTATACCACATACTGAAATAATACATGCGATCACGGTGTCTGAGGTCACTACATCTGATCTTGCCGGAATGGCATACAATCTAGCTGGAGTACCGGAAGACTAAGCTACATCGGAGTGAACCAGAGATGCCTGACCTCCCCTTGACTGGCCTCCACCTCTAGGACGACATATGTCGACCTATCCTCCACCTCTAGGTGGCCTGACTGTTGGTGCTGGACTCATAGGCTGGTAACCCTGATGCACTACCTTGCCCCGAAACCTGGGACAGGTCCTCCTAATATGGCTAAGATCCCCTCACTCGTAACATCACTGGAGGCATAACCTGCTGCCCTGAAGAAGAACCCTGGATAACTTGGGGACAGTGAGAACCTTCTGGCATAGCACTGAAGTAAGGCCTCACTGGAGCACCACGAGGAGGTGTTGGTGGGGGTGCTGAATATGGGGGCCTGCTGGGCTGGCCCCTACCAAACTGACCTATTCCCTAGCTGGGGCATCTCTGAAATCCCCGAAATATCTGGCTCTCTTATCCAGGTGTACCTTCTCCCTGACCCTCGACCGATAACCCTCGATCCTACGAGCAATCTCCACTACCAGCTGATAAGGAGTCCCCATCTCCACCTCTCGGACCATGTTTTCCCTAATGTCTGGATGCAACCCGGCTACAAATCTCCGCATTCTCTCAGCATCGGTAGGTAGTATCATGAGTGCATGGCAAGACAAATCTGAAAATCTTCCCTCATAGTCTGTCTCAGACAGATGTCCATGCTCCAGCTGCTCAAACTGATACCGTAGCTCTTCCCTCTTAGAGGGTGGGATATATCTGTCTAGAAACATCTGAGTGAACTGCTCCCAAGTGATAGGAGGAGAATCTGCTGGCCTGCTGAGAATATAGGACTGCCACCATCTGCGAGCTCTGCCCTCTAACTGGAAAGTAGCGAAGTCCACTCCATTGGACTCTAGTATCCTCATGTTGTGCAGTCTATCCCTCCACATGTCAATGAAATCCTGGGCATACTCGCTGTCACACCTCCTTTTTCCGACACAGGGTTGGATATGGGAGTTTCTCCAATTAAAATGACATTATTCAGGTTTGGGATTTATCTTAGTTTTCAGAGTCGCCACCCGGATTTTTTACGGTGTTCTGGGACACCATTTATTTATTGAAATCCCAAACCGAGGAAAGTTTGACTCTGTTTTGATTTGTCTGCGCACCAGAAATCCGAGTAAGGAATTCTGTTAACCCGGGAGAAGGTGTTAGGCATTCCCAAGTTCTGTGCATCTTAGCCTTTTTCACTTTTCAGCCGCTTTTTAATACTTATGGAATTATTTTAATACAAGTCACGATGACGTGCACTTGTTATT
>ML413358.1:0-10621 GCA_005239525.1 Nicotiana knightiana
GTTTAAGACAGACATGAGTGATAATATTAAAGAAGAAATCACGAAGCAACTAAATGCAAATGTGATCAGGGTCTTCAGATATACCACATGGTTCGCAAATGTTGTGCCAGTGCCAAAGAAGGATGGGAAAATTAGAGTTTGTGTTGACTATAGGGATTTAAACAAAGCAAGCCCAAAAGACATCTTTCCCTTATCTAACATTCATATCCTTGTTGACAATTGCGCTAAGCATGAGATCCAATCTTTTGTGGATTATTATGCTGAATATCACCAAATTCTGATGGATGAAGAAGATGCAGAAAAGACAGCTTTCACCACTCCATGGGGAACATATTGTTATAGAGTCATGCCATTTGGTTTGAAGAATGCAGGGGCAACTTACATGAGGGTCATGACTACCATATTCCATGACATGGTGCACAAAGAGATTGAAGTGTTCGTTGATGATGTGATCATTAATTCCATAACACAAGATGACCACGTGCAAGACTTGAAAAAGTTCTTTGAAAGGCTACGGAGGTACAATCTCAAACTCAATCCGGCCAAATGTGCATTTGGAGTTCCTTCTGGGAAGCTTTTGGGTTTGGAAGAGGCATTGAGTTAGATCCCTCAAAGATAAAGACCATTCGAGAGCTTCCTGCCCTAAAGAATAAAAAAGAAGTCATGAGTTTACTCGGGAGGTTGAACTACATCAGTAGGTTCATCGCGCAGCTTACAATTACATGTGAGCCTATTTTTAAGTTGTTGAAAAAGAACGTTGCTATCAAGTGGATAGATGAGTGCCAAGAAGCTTTTGATAAGATCAAAAAATATTTGTCAAATCCCTCTGTTTTGGTCCCGCCGAAACCTGGTAGGCCTCTATTTTTATATCTGTCAATAATGGATAGTTCTTTTGGTTATGTTCTGGGTCAACATGATGCCACGGGCAAAAAGGAACAAGCAATCTATTATTTGAGCAAACAATTCACCCCTTATGAGGCCAAATACACTCTTTTGGAAAGGACATGTTGCGCCTTAACTTGGGTCGCCCAAAAGCTTAGGAATTATCTTTTGTCCTATACAACTTACCTCATATCCCGAATGGATCCCCTGAAGTACATCTTTAAGAAGCCGATGCCAACAGGCAGATTGGCAAAGTGGCAAATCTTGCTCACAGAGTTTGATATTGTTTATGTCACTCGTACGGCCATGAAGGCACAAGCGTTGGATGATCATATGGCAGAAAATCCAGTTTATGATGAGTATGAATCATTGAACACATATTTCCCAGATGAAGAGGTTAATTTAGTTGAAGATGCAGTCCCAGAAGACACTCAAGTTTGGAAACTATACTTTGATGGGGCGGTCAACATCAAAGGCGTAGGGATTGGGGAAATTCTTGTATCACCTACGGGGCAACATTATCCTGCCACGGCGCGACTTCGTGTCTTCTTTACAAACAACACGGCATAATATGAAGCTTGCGTCATGGGCTTGAACATGGAAATAAATCTAAATGTGCATTAACTGTTGGTGATGGGAGATTCAGATTTTCTTATTCGGCAGGCTCAAGGTGATTAGGAGACTCGAGATGTGAAGCTCATTCCATATAGACAATGTGTGGAAGATCTTAGAAAAAGGTTCAAGTTGATTGAGTTCAGGTACATTCCTAGGTGTCACAATGAATCAGCAAATGCCTTGGCCACCCTGGCCTCAATGCTTCCATATCCGGGTAATACTCACATTGACCCATTGGAAATTCAAATTCGGGATCAACATGGTTATTGAAATACAATTGAAGTAGAACTAGATGGTGAACCATGGTACCATGATATTAAACAATATCTGAAAACAAGAGAATATTCGGAACATGCTAATAGGGATCAAAAGAGAACTATTAGGCGACTCTCTAATGGTTTCTTTTTGAGTGGGGAAATCCTATACAAAAGAACTCCGGATTTGAATTTGTTGAGATGTGTGGANAGTTTGTGGTCCGCACATGAATGGGTATGTTCTAGCAAAGAAAATCCTTCGAGCAGGATATTATTGGCTTACTATGGAGCGAGATTGCTTTCCGTTTTGTCCGCAAGTGCCACCAGTGTCAGATTCACAGTGATTTGATTCACTCGCCTCCTTCAGAATTATATCTATGTCGGCTCCTTGGCCTTTTGTTGCTTGGGGAATGGACGTTATCGGCCCAATCGAGCCAAAAGCTTCAAATGGGCCCAGATTCATCTTGGTTGCAATTGATTACCTTCACCAAATGGGTGGAAGCTATTACATTGAAAGCGGTTACCAAGAAAGCAGTAGTAAACTTTGTTCACTCCAACATCATCTGTCGTTTTGGTATTCCAAAAACCATTATTACAGATAATGCTGCTAATTTGAATAGTCATCTGATGAAGGAGGTATGCGAACAATTTAAAATGGAGCATCGCAATTCTACTCCTTACCGGCCCAAAGCTAATGGAGATGTTGAAGCTGCGAACAAGAACATAAATAAGATTCTTAGGAAGATGGTCCAATGGTCTAGACAGTGGCACGAGAAACTGCCTTTTGCTCTTTTGGGATATCGGACAAATGTCCGTACATTAGTTGGCGCAATGCCCTACTTGTTGGTTTATGGCACTGAAGCAGTCATACCTGCGGAAGTTGAGATTCCTTCTCTCCGGATCATTGTTGAAGAAGGAATTGAGGACACTGAATGGGTCAAGTCCGGACTAGAACAGTTGAGTTTAATTGATGAAAATCGTATGGCGGCAGTTTGTTTTGGTCAGTTATACCAACAAAGAATGGCACGCTCTTAGAATAAGAAAGTGCGCCCAAGACAGTTTGAGGTAGGACAACTTGTTTTGAAACGTATCTTTCCACACCAGAAAGAAGCAAAAGGAAAGTTCGCCCCGAATTGGCAAGGTCCTTACCTCGTCAAGAAAGTATTGTCAAAAGGAGCTCTACACTTGGCAGATATAGAAGGAAAGGTGACAGACATATCTGTCAACGCGGATNACCTTTAATCCTTGTTTATATTTCTTTGTTTTCCCCTCTTTTGGAACCAGTGTACTTGGTCTTAGCAAAAAAAAATCAAAAAATAAAATCAAAAAAAAAAGAGAAAAGAATCATCAAAACAAGTTCATGTTAATTGAACTACGTCCGACCTGATTCCGAAAGGATACGTAGGCAGCCTCACTCTTGGGTTCGGTCTCACCAAAATAAAAATCCATATTTCCCAGTATTCAAAGAAACTGGGGCATGATTTTATTTTATTTTTCGACGGTTTTTTCCGTCAAAATGGTTCCAAAAGTTGTAATTCGATTCAATAGTTCTTTTTACCTTTCCCTTTTAAGACCTTCTGATCAACTTTCGAGAATGCTAAGTTGGTATATTACGGTGATGCCTCGGCCATTGTAAAGAGATAGAAATAAAAAGAGAGTCTTATTGGTGAAAACCCCCATGGGAACCATAAGGCAATATTGAGTTGAGAGAAATACAAATGAGAGAGTCTTATTGGTGAAAACCCTCACGGGCACTATAAAACGATAGTGAGTTGAGAGAAAGGAAAATGAGAGAGGTCAATTGGTGAAAACCCACAAAGGGCATCATTGATCGATTAAGATCTTCATATATCCCGGCACAAGCATGGTTAAGACAAAGAACTCGGTTTCAAGGTAAAGTTTACAACAGATTTTGAGAATTAGACAGTTTAGACGGATCGGGCATTCAGTCCAAAGTGCATGTCATGATAATTGAAGTCAGCATATTCCTCCAGATAAGTNTTTCAGTCTAATTTTGTCAAAGAAAAGCAAAGAAAAGGCCACAAAATTGGTTACAGTTTCCCTATTATATGAAGCAAAACTTTATGGGCATGAACAACATATGCAAAGGCTTAAAGCCATGTTTGATTTTCCCTGACGAGCAAAAGTCTTGAAGGACTGAAAAATGTGTCAAGGATCAACAAAAGTTACTCAGTTAAAAGTTGTTCTGGGAGCAAGGTTGTTTGCACCATAAACACAAATGGTGGTAGGCGCAAAATAATTAGGTTTTGATGTTGAGAAAGAAGATCTCTAGAAAGTAATGACAGAATCTCCAGGAAATTTGTACGACCATCGACGGAGTCAGTTTTCTAACAAGTGTAATGGACGCAAGGTCAAGTCGCCCAAGAAATCAAGGCCACAAACTGACCACCATTTTAAAACTAACAAATTTTTCTTTGTTCAGAATAGGAACAGAACAATTTTAGGAAACATTTTGTGCAAAGACGAACACCACCAAGTGAAGTTCTCTAATCCTTAATTTTCTTTTAATATACATGTAATCATGTTATTATTAGTTTCATTATAGGGAATCAATAACTTATATTCAACACAGGGTACCACATCCCCTGGTTGCATTAATTTTTGCCTACATAGGGTACGACATCCCCTAGTAGAATCTCAGTGAGCCCTGTGCCTCACCTTATTTCCAACACAGGGTACTGCATCCCCTGGTTGCATTTTTTATTGCTAACATAGGGTGCTACATCCCCTAGTTGCGTTTATTTTCTTCCTACATAGGGTACTACATTCCCTAGTAGAATCTTAGAGAGCCAAGATCCTCATTTTATTTTCAACACAGGGTACTACATCCCCTGGTCTCATTATTTTCTGCCTACACAGGGTACGACATTCCCTAGTAGTACCATAGAATGCTGCAATCATTATCTTATTGCCAACACATGATACTACATTCTCTGGATGCATCTTATTGCCAACACAAGGTACTACATCCCCTGGCTGCATTTATTTTCTGCCTACATAGGGTACGACACTCCCTAGTAGCATCTCAGTGAGCCAAGAGCATCATCTTATTTCTAACACAGGGTACTACATTCCCTAGTTGCATTACTTTCTGCCAATATAGGGTACGACATTCCCTAGTAGCATCTCAGAGTGCCACGAGCCTCATCTTATTTCCAACACAGGGTACTACACCCCCTGATTGCATTACTTTTTGCCAACATAGGGTATGACGTTCCCTAGTAGAATTTCAGAGAGCCACGAGCCTCATCTTATTTCCAAACACAGGATACTACATCCCCTGGTTACATTTTATTGGCAGCATAGGGTACAACATTCCCTAGTAGCATCCTAGAGTGCCACAAGCCTCATCTTATCGTCAACACATGGTACTACAGCCCCGGTTGCCTTCATTCTTGTTAACACTGGGTGCGACATCCCCAATTATTTATACTAATAATAAAAGGTGTCTTTTTCGATTCTTTATTATCCAATAGCAAATATAGTTTAATGTGTTTTCAATAACTCACAAAAATTCCCTAGTGCAAACTGGGACAGAAAATTTTTGTTTGTTTTGTTTGTTTGTGATGGCTTGTAGGTTTTTCTGCAAATCACGGATTGGATGTGCAAAAAATAAGATTCCAGCTCTTGCCGGAGAAAATGGAATGTTTGATCTCAACACCAGCCGCAAGCAGCTTTGACAGGATGCATGCAGAGACAAAGGATTTCAAGATCCATCTTCTTATCGTCGGATCAAGAAGCAAGCCTATGAGAATATTCCATAGCCTTTTATATCGGAGAGCATCAAGTTTCAGTCTAAAGTCAATGAAGGAAGTAGTCAAGAATCAACAAGAAGACTCCAGATGGCATTTAGATAGGAATTTTGTAACTCTTAGATTTCAAGAGAATGTAATTTTCTTTTCATTTTGATGTAATAGTAGGAACCGCGGATCGGAACCTCGACGGAACTTCACTCGACACTCCCTCTAAGAATACTCCATCACTCTTCTTTCACTTGAACTACACGTAACCTGATTCCCTTATAACCCGGGATATGTAGGCTGCCTAAAATCAAGGCTCGGTCACACCTTTTTCTTTTATCTTCTTTTCCTTTTCAAATAATAGTAAGGTCAAAAATTAGTCACCGTGTTCATTTTCTTTGCCTGAAAACTCTTCATGTTTCAAGCAAAGAGGGGCATGCTGTGAACAACTAATTTTTTGCCACACCCAAATTCTATACTATTTTAGTGTAAATATTTTTTTTAGGTCTAATCTTGATCTTAATAGGTTTTATTTAAAAACTACAAAATATATTCAACTTCTTAGAGCATAAGTTTTACTTCTATTTACAAGAGAAAATAAAATTCACAAAAAATTAATATTCGATTTCTTTTATTTAGAATTTTAATAATTAAGTTATGATATTTTTTTTTAGTATCATTTAAAGTAAATGTAAATATTTAGCTTCCCTATGTTGTTAGAAATATTTTTAATCTTCTTATCTTTATAATTTAATTTATCTTATAAAAAAACAAAAAAAAAATTTAAAAAAAAAGAAAGAGATTAATGTGAAAAAGATTAAGTTTGTTAACATGAAAGAGATCTGATTTTTTGAAACTTTGGTTTATCATAAAGATAGTAACCTAAAAGTTTATATTGTTATCTTAAAAAATCTATTTTTCTAAAAAAAAATCCTAATCCCATAATCCCAATTGTTTATCCTAAAACTCCCACACCCTCATGTCTCTCAACACCCATTACCCACTCCCTCACGTCTCCTAATCCCATATCATCTAGAATCCCCTTTAAAAAAGAAAAACTCCTTGGCACATGAAGGAGAAAAAAGGACTAAGGTTCTTTCATTTAAGGAGAGGAAGACAACGAGAGAAAAAAAATTCAGCAACTAAGAGAAAAGAGCACGGTTTGTTTAGAGTAAAAAATTTACTTGAAAAGAAACTGTTTAGTTAAGTCATTTAATTCGAAATCGGAGTTCGAGATTTCGTTGGCGGTTCTGAGTTCGGGGTTCTAGAAAGTTAGCATTGCTCACTTTGGAAATCAGTAGATTAACCGTGGTGTTCTTTTCTGTAATCTCGGCAAAAGGTGACAATCAATTCTTTCTTTTCAATTAAAAGCGGTACCAACTTGAAGCACGATATGGTTTGTTGACCATTTTTTTCTTTAGAAAAATAGATATCTATGTGAAAACTTATTTTAGAGTTATAGTTTCAATTATGTACTCATAAACGTTATCTTCTCTTCGTTTGGATATAACTATTACTCAGTGAATATGTTTATTGGATTACACATGCTATGACCATGATAAAATATACTGTGGGATAGAACTTTCGCAGGCAAGGTAGGTTACCACCTGTAACTAATCAGTAAGTAAAAAATATTTATAAATATGACTACGATAAGGCTGTTAAAATTCATAATTGTCATTTATTTATTGGCCGGGTATAAATATCCGACGTGGATAAGTTTTTACCTATTTTATATGCATGTTTTGTTTGAAATATTTTAACTTTATTGTTGATGGTCTTCATTTCAGATTTTTTGTTCTATGTATCCTATGATGTACTCGATCTTTTGTATATAGATGATTCTTATCTTTAATAACAGAGGCTCTATTTGTTGAAGATAAGTGAATTTAACTGTTAAAGGGAAGTAATAACAGATTCATGATAATTTTGTTCTTTCTTTTAGTGTTTAGCAATTTTGAAACTAAAGAATGATCGAATTTTATTTTTGTTTGTTGTTGATTTATGTTTTTTATTTTTATTTTTGTTTTGTTTTGTCTTTTCATAGAACAAAGTAGTTAAGATGGAATTTTGATTATTAAGGAGTGTAAATATAATTATGTTAATAATGTAAGGATTTAATTCAATGTAATAAATTTTCATTCCTTTCCTTTCGTTCTCTTTGATTTATTTTATTTTTGTTTTTTTTCAAATCTTGTTTGCAATTTAACTATGAAGTATCATGAATGCTTTAGGCATCAGTTGAACGCCAAAGCCATTTCCGCTATCGATAGGTTTAAACCTAGTGCATTTTAAGTTGGACCCTGTCATATTTTAATCACATCGGCTTTTGATTTTAATGATAATGATCATCTTACTTGAAAAAAAATAATAATACTAAAATGTACAAATAATGGAGATACTCTAAAACGGTAGAAAAACCTTAGATGTACATTAACTATTAGTCCATGTATTCATACCCGAACCTTGGATTGATATGCTTAAATAATAAAAAGATCATGTGCGCATTCTCAAGATATTGAGTCTTTTCGCCGCCAGGAGCGGGAGGAGAGGGAAGCCAAGAGGTCTCGTGGTTCGGGCAGTTCTGGTGGTGCTCCCTTCAGGGGACAGTTTCAGCAGGGTACGGGTCGTTCATTCAGGACTCCTCAGTCAGGCCGCCCAGCATATAGTGGTGTATCTTCGGGGCAGGGTCCCCGTGGTTCTCAGTCAGGTCGTACTTCATTTGGTGCCCTCCCAGTTCAGAGTGCATCGAGCACCTCCAGTTCAGCGTTCTTCTATACAGGAGTCTTCCAGTGGTCGTACAAGTGCTAGGGGTTTCTATCAGTCCCCGCCTCCAGCTCCAGGGAGTTGTTTTGAGTGTGGAGAGTTTGGGCACGAGTGGAGGCAGTATCCCCGCTGTTCCGGTGGATCTTCTCAGCAGAGGGGCCAGCCCTCGACTTCAGCTCCAGTCACTTCACCACCCGCCCAGGCAGCCAGGGGTGGTGGTCAGTCAGCCAGAGGCCTCCCTACAGGGGAAGGTCGAGCAAGGGGAGGTCGAGCAGGGGGAGGTCAGGCTCGCATGTATGCATTTCCAGCCAGGCCGGATGCTATGGCCTCAAATGCTGTGATTGCAGGTATTGTCTCAGTCTGTTGTCGTGATGCCTCGGCTTTGTTTGACCCTGGTTCCACATATTCCTATGTTTCTTCATATTTTGCCAGTTTTCTGGATGTGCCCCGCGAGTCTCTAGCCACCTCTGTTCATGTGTCGACTCATGTGGGGGATATTGTTGTTGTGGACCGTGTGTATTGTCACACCTCCTTTTTCATCGAGGGGATGGGATAAGGGATTTTTTCCAATTAAAGTGACATAATCGAAATGGGATTATTTATTTTATTCAGAGTCCCCACTTGGGATAATTTATGGTGTCCCAAGTCACCGGTTTATTTTTAATCTCAAATCGACGAAGTTTTGACTCCGTGTTAAATTCTGCGAACCAGAAGACTGGGTAAGGAATTCTGTTAACCCGGGAGAAGGTGTTAGGCACTCCTGAATTCCATGGTTCTAGCACGGTCGCTTAATAATTTATACTTGGCCTAAATTATTTAATTACTGATTTTAATACCTATGTGCATTTACATTTTACCACTTATAATTATTCAACTATTTATATTTAAGGAATTATTTTAAGACGGATTACGTATACATATACCCGTTTAGTTTTGATGCGTCAAAAATCATGTCATGCGTACGTGTACATAATTCAAGACATTGATTTATTTAAGAAAAATAATCAAAGTCGCGCGAACGCGTACCTTGGATTTATTTAAAATCGAGGTCACGTCACGAGAACATGTACGCAATCACGATAGTTAGTTAATTAATACGCACCTAAAGCATACTAACAATTTGTGAGTGGATATGAAATTATTGTGGATGAAATGAGTGATTTTAGCTATTGCTTCATTAACAATTTCAATTGTCTTATTAAGCTAGAAGGACACGAATAATCTACCAATTTATAAGAAACGGGTTAACTTTACTTATTATTACCTTGGGACCACTGTAACTTGGCCCATGTGAACAAATGTAGATATTAGAAGTAATTTCTTGAGAAATCAGTACTAACGGACTCGTGCAAATTGTTCGTCTATTCTGTCATTTAATTCACTTTGCCCAATTGTCCCTAATATTGGAACCTCATTTAAAACTCAAAATTCCCAAATTAATGTCAAACCCCAAATCTAGTTCCTTGTAGCCTAATATCTACTAATTATAAAAGTCTAAAACTCAATTCTTAGTCACACAACCAATTTCAGTAAGATCAAGCAAACGAACTTCATGTTTATTATCTAACAACGAAAGCTAAAAAATGTAATGCTAATAAACGGTAATGCAACTTCAATTAACAAATGAACATTAAACATGAATTGATATTAATGCTAAAAACATCCAGTAGCCAACCAAACAATGTCAAACAAAATGGGGTAAAGCTTATTAAATCAAATCATCTATAAATTTGCTGAATTAGTCACAAATATGAAGGCAGTAGACAGAGATTAAAGTGATCGAAACAGACTTTCTAATAGCTGAAATATAATCTTCAACACATAAGGAGCAAAAAATTTGCCAAATCGTTCGTACAAACAAACCACGAACCAAGAACCGTATCGGAAACCTTGAACTCAACTCAAAAAACTCGACTAAACGGGGTGGTCTTACACAGTTGAAGTGAAGCTTTGTTCGTCGGAAATGTGGTGTGACAGCGACTGTTTTTGGGGTGTTTAGTGCTGCGTTTCAGCTAGTTTTCGGTGGTTGTTTCATCGTTTGGAACTGCTATTATTTGGGGGGGTTTGCGACAGGTTTCAAGTGGAATTTTTGGTGATGTTTGGGTGGCTCATTTTGCTGGGTTTAGGGCTATTTTTCAGCTAATTTTCAGTTATATTTTTGGCTGAGAAAGGAATGGTTTTGAACTGATTTATGGAGCTAAATATAGTGGTATTTTTTAGGAGGAAGAAGGTGTTTTTAGTGGATGTCGTTCTTTCCTTTTATAAAGAAGATGGTAGATCTCTAATCTTGTGCAAAGGACTTGAAGTGGGAACGTGGGATTGAGGTTCAGTACAAAAACTACA
>ML413359.1:0-60788 GCA_005239525.1 Nicotiana knightiana
CCCCCCCGTGAGTGTGGACCTCGATCAAAAGAAAATGGTCATGTTCCCCATGCCGGCGGATACTAGCATGTTGTCCGGGTCAGTCAGAGTGGCCAGTTATCTCCGTTCCTTGTTAACCGAAGAAGATCAAGTGAAGATGAATGAGGTATATGGGCCAAGTCTTTTCAATGAGGCCCATCAAGTGCTGAATCGGGTATATCCTCTTCCTTGTTTATTTTAACGAGTTCTCGTCATAACTATTTTTTAAAATTTTCTTAATGTATGCCTCAGGTCTTGGTGCTTCATCATGACAACTTTCACAAATCCAGGATGGAGGTGAGCCACCTCGAATTCGAGCTCATGGAACAAGTCTGGCAAACAAAGAAGTACAAGGCTCTCTGTGAGCAAAAGGATGAAGTCCTTAGGGACATGGCCGACCTTCCCGCCCTTCAGGTCGAAATGGAGAAGGACTAGAGGGAGGCCTCGAAAGCAAAACATGACCATGCTCTTCTGGTTGAGAAGGTAAGAGTGATCGAGATTGATAATGAGAAGATAAACGCCAATGCTAACGCCGCAACCTCACAGGTACAGGAAAAGACAATTTTGATCGACCAGCTCAGTACGAGATGGACGGGGTCAAAGCTTTAGCCGTTGAGCTTAAAGGAAAATGGACCGCCTAGAATCTGAAAGGGATGCCACCAAAGAGGACTTTGCATCGACCAAAGTGCAGCTTCGAGTGACGAAAGAAAAGGCCGACAAGTGGTCTCGGCTGAACGAGGAATTCCGGGCACAACTTGCCTCGGCTTGAAGAGCATGACGCTCTTGGCTTCGAACGACATCTCGGAAGCCCAAGATATGCTAGCCTAGTATAAGGACGATGTCGAGATAGTCGAAGCCCGGATAATAACGAAGGCTGAGTATGTAAACTGGCAATCTTAGAGGTCAGCTCTCGAGGAGATTCAAGTCGGGGGGGGGGGGGGGGGTGCTGATGTCCAAATCCGCTACTAAAAAGTAAATGGACACGGTCACATGCAATATAATTTACCCAACTATGAGTCGGGGTCGAAACACACAGAGAACAATATGTAGGCGATTAGGCGTGTAAGAGAATTATCACTTATTATGATAAACCAAACACTTAAAATGGCTTTGATTATATATTTATAACTAATTATGAAAATGTAAACTAATCTAGAAAGCAAGTAAAATGATCAATTGCTACAAGCATGAATGCATAGGGAATTACACTCAAGTAACGATCCAATGTATTTTACGATTTTGCAAATATGAGCGAGTTTATATTAATTAGCCACGGGTAACAATTCTATATTATCTTCTTCCGAAGACTAACAAGATTTCCTAATTGAATTATCCCTAAAAAAATTAAGAGATTAAGCACATCAGGATATGGCTACAAGTAGTTCAATCCTATCCCTAGGTAGAATCTATAAGATGAGGGTTAAAGCCTCAAGTTCTTGTTAATTAATCTTTCCCAACACCAAATAATCTTTCCCAAAATTAATTTGAAGTTAATGGGCGAGTCCTAGGGTTAGCTAATCCCTCTGGAAACATTAAAGAACAAGAATGATTAAAGAAACAATAATTAACTTCAATATAATTAAAAATCGTTCAATATATAAGCACAACAAGATATTTAATCCACACCTTAAATATGAGTATTTCCATAAACAAGATTCAAGTGTTGGAAAAAATACTACACACTTAAATATTCAATACAAAGTAAGGAAATGAAGAAATGAGCATAAATGAGTAAGAAATTCTCAACCAAAAGCTTCAAATCTTCAAGACCCAAGTGTGTGTGCAAGAACTCTAGCTCCAAAACTTGTCTTCTCTAGTCTAAGGACTGAAAATAAGCCAAAGATGTGTTTCCACGAAGCTAGGTCGTGTATTTGTGGGTTTGGAATTGAGGAGATGTGAATTTCCAAGTCTGCCCAGGTCTGAAGCCTGTTGGCCGCACCTGCAGAAGTATCCTTGCAGGTGCAGCTCCGGAGATGCAGATAGCCTATTGCAGATGTGAACTTTGAAGCGAAACTCTGGCTCCGCAGAAGCGGACTTGCATGTGCAGATGCGCAATCGCAGATGCGCTACCGCAGAAGCGGTTCTTCTCTCGCAGATGTTGTCCCAGGGAAGGAAGCTTAATTCCGCAGATGAGGCCTTCCACCTCGCAGATGCAAGGTCGCCTATGCAGACAGTGTTCCGCAGATGCGGAATCACTAAAGGATATTGCACTTTTGTACTCTTTTTTTCTCAATTCCACTTCAATCGAATTCAACTCTCTTCATGGCATTATTTACCTAAAAATCTAGCAATACACACCATAAACAACCTCATATTATAATTAAAGGACGCAAAATCTAAAGAAGAGAGACTAAAATAAGTGGTAAAATCACCACTCATCAACACCCCCAACTTAAAGCTTTTGTTTGTCCTCAAGCAAATCAAAACCAACAATTCAATGAGGTTCTACCATTTAAAGCACATGTCGTATTGCTATCATTTACAAATCACATTCTCCAATTAAGCACCATACTTATGAATTTGGTTGGTACTAATAATTAGGCCCAAGCACGTGAATCTTAACCAAATAACTCCCTAATTTAAAAACAACTTCAAAGAAATGCAAAGGACTTTCAAAATAATCAAGTGACAACAAAAAGCCTCAATAACTGACTCAAAAGTACTAGTCTACTACATATGCTCAATTTACTCATTTCGGGATACATCAATGTCACCAATCCATCCTAATTTATATGCCTTCACAAGAAAGAAAGTCCCAAAATCACCATATTTACAATAACAACACAAGGGACAAATGCACAAAGACACTCACTCTCAAAGAATTTCAAGTGTTACAAAATATTATGCTAAGCTTGCCCTTATTATAATTCGCCGCCTATTCAAGAACATTCGGTTGGAGATCCCATAAGGACTTTTTAAGCTTGTAATGTAGGTTTAGGGAAGGGTCGGATAAGCATTTGGGATACAAGTGACTACACCCTCCTTGAACACTACTCACATTTGTCTTTCTTTTTGTACTTTGTTTCTTTTTAAACCACATAACCCTTATTGGCTTTAGTTACCAACATAGAACCACTTAAATTACCTCTCTATTTTTCTCAAGACTCCATATTTATATATATACATATTTTTCTCTCTTTTTTTATAAGTATTTTCTTGTGGAGCTTGAGTAACTTCATATGAACAACTTTGAGGTATATGTTTATACCCTCAATGTACAACCTTACCAATTTCCAACTTGACACCAACACCCCCAACTTAGGATTTTAACCTCATTCTCAATATTCAAGGAGGGATGCGTTCAAAAGAGGGAATTATTTCACAAAAAGGTAAAGGTTTGTAATGAGGTGGCCAAAAAAAATATTAAAGGCTCAAATGGGGTTAACTAGTGATAATATTAATGCAATGGTAGGATTGAAAGGCTAAATAGGCCACAAAGAATGTTGTAAGGTCACAAAGAACGCCTAAAGTCATCCCTCCAACCAAACATAATTAACATTAGCATTGAAAGATAAACTGGGCAAGTTCTAGATGATAGAAGTAAACACAAGAATTATTTATAACAAAAACTAATACACATGACACATGAATTAATCAAGACGGAGCAATTTCACTTCTTAATAAGAGCATCTAGAGAAATATCATGCCAACTAGTGGGCAAAGAGTCACCAAAAGAGCCAAAAAGTTATCACAAAAATTATTCTTCCTCACGCAACTTACTAAAATCAAAATTCGGAGGGGTATTCTTAATTCGAACTTCACATATAAGAGACTAATTTTATTAGTACCAAACAATCAAAAGTCTCTACATAACAAAACAAGAGTAATTCCCTTAAGAAAGTCGTCACGCCATCCATCATAGGGAAAAGTCACCCGGTTCAACACAAATATGTTCCTCGGGAAAGAACAGTAGCATAAAGAAAATCCAAGGTAATAATACTAAAGAAATAAAAATAATATAAACTAAAACTACTAAAGAAGATAAAATAACCACTAAAAAAATAAAAATAAAAGAACAAAACTACTAAAGAAAATAATATAACAAAAACAACTAATACTAAAGGAGCAAAAATAACATAAACTAAAAACTACTGAAGAAAATTAATAAAGAAAGAAAAATAAAATAGAATAACAAAAGTGACTAATCTGCACATATATAACCAATCACAACTACGCTCGGCAAGAGCACATGATAAGCAATAATAAAACAAGCCCGGCAAGGACACACAATATCCATACCACAACATAAACCCGACAAGGGCACAAATTAAACATCAATGTACGAATAAAGTATACTCCCTAAATCCACCCCCAACTAAAAACATTGCAGTGTCCTCACTGCATAATATCAAAATGAAATAAGAGTAGCTTGAGGGTCTCCCTGAGGTCTATATCAGACTAGCAGACTGTAGGAGAAAGGCTAATCACTACCGTGGAGAACTCTCAGCCTCATCCTCATCAGTATCATCAACATAATCACTAGCATCATTCGACATGAAGGAGTACTCCTCTCTATCATCATCGTCTGCAACAAGTATCTTCCTGTTCGGCTGCCTCCATTTGAAGACGGCTTTGATGCCTCTCCACATTTTGATCATAAACTTGCCCTTCTTCTTGTTTCTCACTTTCTCCTTTTCGAAGTCCGACTGAATATCTACATGTGACTTGGCCAAGTTGCCATAGACTGCCTCGAGTCTGCCAACAGACACTGCTATCTTCTCATGAGACTTTGCCTGCTTTTTCTGTGAATCTAGGTGGGTATTCATGTCTTCCTTGGTAAAGTACTTGGACCTAGGATGGGGGTGTGAGGGACCAGAGAGTTGTGACACTAAATCACGGATAATGCCAAGCTGCGAGTTCAGCATCCCAAATGGTCCCTCAGGCAATGTTGCCTGTGAGGATGACTCTGGTCCGACAACAATAGTGACTTTCCTCTTTTTGCTCTTTACTACACTACCCTCGCCCGTTACTCTTAACGGATGAAAGGGTTTTTCGGCCGGTAACCAATGATCGGTACTACGCACCTCACCTCAGCCCGTTTACACAACTTTGTGATCAATGAAAGAAACATCAACCCTGGGTTGTCGTCTAGCAAGTACTCTCTCAGCTCCCGCAGGATATAGTGACCAACATTCACAGGAATACCGTCTAGAAGGCATGCAATGATCAAGGCTCTGGTGTATGAGACATCTGAAACATTTCCACAGGGTGATACCATATTACAGAGGACGTAAAGCTATATTTTAGCTTCAACTGTGATGTCGATCGAGTTCAAACCCCTTCTCTTGTTGGCCCATTTTTCTCTCATGCTTGTGGGATAAAGTTTAGACACAAGCCATTCTCCATTGTTGCAATTATCCTTTTCTCGCACCGACTCAAGTGGATGGTCAGGAATCCCTAGCACGTCATTGATTTGTTCAGTCCCAAACCTCACTATTTTGCCCCTTATGGTGAGTTGTGGGTTGGAGAAGTTTGTACGCTTAAGATTCGCGTAAAACTCACGAACCCACTCCTCATTGTCATTGTACGGAGTAGGTATGAAGCACGACCAACCGGAGGCTTGTAGACGGCCATAGAATTCTGGAAGTAGCTCGGCCAATTTCTCCTTGCCGATCCCCTTTTCAAGCACAATCTTTTTTGTGAGAAGGTTGTCATAATACCGCCGATGACAATCAGCTGACATGAAGCGTGAGTTATCAAATTGTTCTTCTTCAGTCTCCTCCTCAAATTTCATGATCAAGCGAAGCATTTTCATTCATGTTGGGGTCCATTTTAGCTCAAAGTACCTTCAAAAAATCAAAATAATATTAGTCGGGCAGTAGAATCCTGTTAATAAATACAAAACAATTCAATTAGGCAAAAGAATCAAGTCGAACGGGCTCCGGAAGCTCCAGTTGCAAAGCTACTGGTTTTGGCAAAACTGCTCAGTTTCTGCACCTACGGAGAAACCATTGTAGGTGCGGTCCCGCTTTTGCGGTTTTTCCCAGCTGACCAGAAATCACATCTGCAGAACTTTCAGCGCAGGTGCGAGGCCGCATTTGCGGCACTTTTTTCGCTTCTGTGATGTTCATCAGAGGGTTCAAAAGGCAAGAATTTTTCAACTCTTTTCACTTCTAAGCATGATTTTAGCACATAATTTATACTCAAGAATTCTAAATTAGTGCACTACGTAGACCTACGTACTTAGGAAACAATTTTTTTTTGGACAATTCGTCGAACACATTACAAGCAGTGAGAAATTATGCTTCTTTAGACAAATTGGGTACTCAGACTTCCCCTGAAGTTGTTTTAATCATCAACAACACACACAAGCACACTCTCAACCAATTTCCCTCACTCCTAAAACTAACAGTGATTATAAAAAATTCTAAAATAAAAATGGGATTGTAGAAAGGATGGGATGAAGAAGAAGAAGAAAAAGAGAAAAGTATAAGAGATGAGTAGAAAAGAGAATTAAGGACCATACCTGTGTGTCTTGTGAGTGAGAAGTCGAGTATGAGCAGTAGTTGCTTTGTGTGAGAGAGGAGAGGGAGTTTTGAGATTTGGGGAAAATTAGAGTCTCACCTGATGAAGGGTTTTAAAATTTACTCGTTCGACCGCTTCTGCGGAATTTTAGCGCTTCTGCGGGAGCACTTCTGCGGCTGCCAAACCGCTTCTGCGATATAATCCGCATCTGTGCTACTTTGGGCGCTTCTGCGAGGCCGCATCTGCGGAGAACTTTCCACAGATGCGGTTACACCAGATGATTGGTGCACAAATTTTTTAGCCACTGTTTTTGTGCACTCCAACACCTCAAACTCTTCAATCTAACTCCAAAAAATCTGAAACTTGGCAGATTAGTAAAAAAAATAATATACTAAGGTATTCTAAAAAAAAATTCAAAAATGACTAAATTTTTTGAAAACGATGGGTTGCCTCCCACCAAGCGCCACATTTAACGCCGTGGCACGATGCGAATCATCTTTACCACTTTTCTCGCCACTTGGACGATATGAATTGGGCACCTAACTTGGAATCAAGCTTGTGACCACGAGCGGTGGAGGGGGTGGTAAGTTGATGATCAAGCCAAAATTCAATTTCTTCATTTTACATTTCTTGGCTTTCATGTGAGGAATGTTATTTTGCCTTCTTGTTCCCTCAAATTGTAAGATGCATGGTCCTTGCCTTTCCTCCTCGCAATCCCTCATTTACTCATGTAGTTCAATTACTATATCACCACACAATTCTAATGTTAAAAAATGCTTGGAATGTGACATCAAACCTCCAAATTGTAATTCTTCTCGGATTTTGACATCCTCTTTTCCCCTCGGACTGGAGTCAATCTCAACCATATTTTCAGTTACACCGGTTGATTCTAATTCCATATTTTTCTCGGCATCACTAACAAGCATGGAGTCGGTTGGCGGATGTTCAATTCCTCAAAGTAAATCTCACTTTCTTCCTCGGAGTTGGACTCTTCTTGACCTCTTTCCAAACTTTCAAATTGATAGGCATAATGAGCCTCAATCAATGATTTCATTCGATCTTCCAAAGTGCAGATAGTCTCATCATTTCGATGTAGTGCTTGTTTTAAGTCCTCGAGTGCCAAGCTTTGCTTCTCCTCATTTTCAATAATGGCCTCCAACATGAGCATCATCGTATCATTTTTAGCATTTGAGAGTTCTTCTTGGTTTTGATCAAGTGCCAAGGAAGAATTTTCGGCATCCACATCTAAGGAAGGGTCTTGGATATCCTTCACTTCCGAGGCTTTTTGGATATCTAAAGCTTCAAGCATTTCTTCCATTTGTGTGTTCAACCTTTCAAGCGCCAAGTCATTTTGGAGACTATTTTCTAAAAGTTATTCTGGGGAACTTTGCTTTTTGTTTCCTCCTTCAAGTAGGTATTCTAACATGAGCTTGAACTCTTCATTTTGACCATGCTCAATTTCTTCCACTTCCACATCCCTATAATTTTCATCACAAAAAGTAGACTCATCATAGCGGGGTCGTGGGAAAGGGAAGGACACATAAGCACAATTATTCCAATGACCATTTTGACGACCACACTTATCACAAATATTCCACTCATGGGTTTGAGATTGTGCGCACAATCCGCCCCGGAAGAATTTAAATAATTTTACCCCGAGTGTGGTCCTCCACAATAAGGACAAGGGTCATCAAAGTATAACAACTACCATCTGGCCATTTTTCATTATATGATGCCATTTTTTTAAAACTAAGAAAATAAACAAGAAACAAACAAGAAGATAAACAAAGATAAGAAAAATAATTACACAAATATTCACAAGTTTGGACCAAAGCACTTACACTTACTTCTCAAACAACCTAAATACGCCAAATTATTTCCCGGCAACGGCGCCAATTTTGATGACGTCCAAATCCACTACTAAAAAGTAAATGGACACGGTCGCATGCAATATAATTTATCCAACTATGAGTCGGGGTCAAATCCCTCAGAGAACAATATGTAGGAGATTAGGCGTGTAAGAGAATTATCACTTATTATGCTAAGCCAAACACTTAGAATGGTTTTGATAAAATATTTATAACTAATTGCGAACATGTAAACTAACCTAGTGTCACGACCCAACCCGACGAGCCGTGACTAGTGCCCGAGCTGGACACTCATATACAAACCTACTAGATATAATCAGACTGAAAATAAGGACAATATGGAAATTTGTAAAAGCAAGCTATAGACTCATAACGTCATATATCATAATGAACATGTCTCCTAAGGAGTCACAACTAACCAAAACATAACAAAATGTGCAAGTCGATAAGGCTGCCACTATATACGGGAATATCCAAAATGAACCATATCGATATAGCTGACCAAAACCTATATACTACCCACGCATGTCTACAGACCTCTAAAAGTATAATAGTGAAATATGCACCGTATCCCTGGATATCTACAAGTCTATATCAGAGGATCTATACCAAAATGACCCAGACTCCGGAACAATGGAGCTCTCCAAACAGCTGAGCAGAAGGCTGGAGGGTCACCAAACTGAGTGTCTGTACCTGCGGGCATGAAACGCAGCCCCCGAAGAAAGGGGGGTCAGTACGAAAAATGTACTGAGTATATAAAGCATGAAGTACAATAAAGAAGATCATGACTGAGTAAAAGATGACAGGAGACAAGTGTGGTAATCAAATATACTAATATTCCTATGGCTTATAAAATGAGAGTCATGCACATCTATATAATATACTATACCCGGTCCATTATGGGACTCGGTGAGTGATGTCATATACATATATACCGTACCCGGCCCTATAGTGAGGGACTCGGTGAAATAATCATAGTATATATACCATACCCGGCCCTCTAGTGAGGGACTCGGTGAAATAATCATAGTATATATACCGTACCCGGCCCTCTAGTGAGGGACTCGGTGAAATAATCTTATATATATACCGTACCCGGCCCTCTAGTGAGGGACTCGGTGAACTATGCAATGAAATTGTGCACGAATACATACCTGGCCCGGGACTCGGTGAAATGATGTAATAACGTTATGCACGAATAGAATATCAGGAGCAATCATATACAAGTTAAATCATCATCTGAGACTCAATAGAATAATTAGAATGAACCAACACTGGATAATCAAAGACAACTACCATGTCAAGTTCCACTGAGAACTAGAATTCATTGGAATTAGGTACGTTCATCATCCGCTCGTTTTATGTAATTCATGCAAAAAAAGAGAAGGAAGGGGTAACTTTACATACCTTTTCGCTTTTTAAACTTAACGTCAACTTCCCAAACTTGCGAATCTGTAATCAAAACGTATATATCTATATAATTCAGTCCCAACAATACCTTTCCTACCTCCGATTTGAAACAAATGACTTAACGAAATTCAGGCGACATTTCCTCTAAATAATTCACCCCATGCAAACTCCAAATTAATTCCAAATTACAACAACACCAACAACCTTATGAACGTCTAATCCATAAGGACATAGCACCATAATTCTCCTCATAATTCCACAAAATCCAATTCATGTCTCAACAATTTCATATAAACAACTACAACTCTAAGTATCAAGATCCCTTCATTTTTAACACATAATCATCTTCTAGAATTACTTAGTACAAGGATTAAGACATGAACATACATTACTTCACCATGAACTAATCTCTACTTGCTTGATTCGATAAAAACCGATGTTAGAATCCTCAACTCAACGGAAGGATCATTATGATTGGACTTGGATTGAGCTTAAATTGGGCAACGCTGCTACTATATTTTGGAGTGAAAATTGTTGTTGCTATACTTTGGAAAGATAAAATTTTTAGCCTTGTTATAAGGATACAACGTTGCTTCCAATAGATAGTGCATCATATAGACATATATCTCTTTACAATGATCTGCTAATGAATTGAAATAAGAGATTTCAATTGATCCTCTCATATACACGTTTCCTTCTTGGTCTATTTATTAGTATTTATCTCAAATGTTCCACCACTAACTTAAAGTAAATGAAAATATGTCCCTTATAATGCCATCTGTGCATGACTCACTTTGTTTCATCCACTAATTGTTATCTAACAAATCTCAAATAATTCATTTGTTAAATGACCACTCAACTACATCTATACTCTATTTCCACATTTATTTAATTACACCCACACTTAATTTCTTGATCTCAATTCACTTAAATATGGACCACTTTTAACACACCTCATATACTCATTATCATAATCATGTGGTATAATTCTAGTCCATAGACTCTTTATACATATACCAAGTATTATTCCCAATCACCGTCGTCACACTTGTTAAGTCCTAAATTATTTCAGGACCTTATCCTTTTGTATGCCAATCTCTTTATTTGCATACTTTAATAGATCAAATTATCCGGTGCGAGCGGTTCGAACCATAGCCCGAAAGTATGGGTATAATATTAATGAAACTTATACTATTCGATTTGTTTAACCTCTAAACTTCGCGCTACTTACCTATCACTTGTTGAGCATCACATAATTGCTTATAACCTCAAAACAATCTTGTTGTCCGAGCATATGTCGGTTAACTTACGAATAATCCAACGTACAAAAGTACGGGATATAACATCCTTCCCCTCTTAAGAACATTCATCCCCAAATGTTAAACTAGTCAGTCTATAGAGTCTTATAAAAATTTCGGCAGTCTCTTCTGTAGCTATACCTACCTATCTGCATTCAGTAACCCATAGATGCCCCGCAGGGCCACAATATCATATAGTATCATTTACCAACCAATGCAATCAAGTAAGGAATTAAATTACCTGCAGGCATAAGGAACAAGTAAGGATACTTATTCTTCATTTCATCTTCTGCTTCCCAAGTCACCTCTTCCCTATTATTATTTCGCCACAATACTTTGACAGAAAACACATCCTTAGTATGTAACTTTCTAACTTGGCGATCAAGTATAGCTATGGGGCTCTCCCCATAAGACAACTCCTATGTTACTTGTACGTCATCTACAGGGAATACTCTAGAAGGGTCACCAATACATTTACGCAGCATTGATATATGAAAGACTGGATGTACTGCTTCCAAATCAGATGGTAGGTCCAACTCATAGGCAACCTTGCGTACCCTACAAATAATTTGATAAGGCCCAATGTACCTCGGACTAAGCTTCCCCTTCTTGCCGAATCTCATCACACCCTTCATGGGTGATACCTTTCAGGAACACCTAATCACCAGTCTGAAACTCTAAGTCTCGACGTCGATTATCTGCATATGACTTCTGTCGAATTTGGGCTGCCAATAATCTCTCCTGAATAAGCTTCACCTTATCAACAACTTGCTGAATCATGTCTGGTCCTATTAACTTAGTCTCGCAAACATCGAACCAACCGATAGGTGACCTGCACTTCCTCCCATATAAGGCCTCGTACGGTGCCATCTGAATACTAGAACAATAGCTATTATTATAAGCAAAATCAATAAGTGGCAAATGATCATCCCATCTACCTCTGAAGTCTATTACACAGGCCCGCAACAGATCTTCTAGCATCTGAATAGTACGTTCAGCCTGTCCATCAGTCTAAGGGTGAAATGCTGTGCTAAGACTCACCTGTGTCCCCAATCCCTTATGGAATGATCTCCAGAACTTAGCTGTAAATTGAGCTCCTCTGTCCGATATAATATATATGGGAACCCCATGAAGTCTCACTATCTCCCTGATGTATAACCTTGCATAGTCTTCAGCTGAATAAGTAGTCCTGACTGGAAGAAAATGGGCTAATTTTGTCAGCCTATCCACAATAACCCATGTAGAGTCATACTTCTGTTGAGTGCGAGGTAAGCATGTAATGAAGTCCATATTAATCACTTCCCATTTCCAAGTTGGGATCTATATCTCCTGCAGTAATCCACCAGGCTTCTGATGCTCAACCTTAACCTGTTGACAATTTGGGCACTGAGCAACAAACCCCGATATGCCCTTTTTCATGCTATCCCACCAATATAAGCATCTGAGGTCATGATACATCTTTGTTGACCCTGGATGAATAGAATAACAGGCAGAGTGTGCCTCTCCCATAACCGGCCGTCGTAACCCTACAACATCAGGTACACATAATCTGCCTCCATATCGTAGCACTCCGTCAGGTGTAACATTGAATGTGGTCTTTTACTTTTGAAGAGTTTTATCTCTATACTTTGCCAGAACAGGGTCCTCGTACTGTTGTCTCTTTACCTCTTCTATGATAGAGGACTCAGCAAATTCTCGAACAGAAACTCCATTATCTCCAAAATTAGCCAAATGGACTCCAAGGCTAGCTAACTGATAAATCTCACGAACCATCTCCTTCCTTTCTGGCTGCACGTCTGTCAAGCTACCTATAGATTTATGTCTAAGAGCATCTGATACAACATTTTCTTTCCCTGGATGGTATAGATTATCAACATCATAATCCTTTAGTAACTCTAGCCACCGTCTCTGTTGTAAATTTAGCTCTTTCTGCTTAAAGATATATTGGAGACTTTTATGATCCGTATAAATATCAACACGAACACCTTATAGATAATTCCTCCATATCTTCAAGGCATGAATCACTGCTGCTAACTCCAAATCATGAGTAGGATAATTCTTTTCGTGCTTTCTGAGCTGTCGGGAGGCATAGGCTATAACCTTGCCATGCCGCATCAATACACAACCTAGTCCAACACCCGAAGCTCACAATAGATAACATAGCCTTCTAGTCCCTCAAGAAGAGTTAGAACGGGAGTCGTAGTCAACTTGTCTTTCAGCAACTGAAAGCTTTGCTCACAAGCATCCGTCCACTGGAATTTAGCTGCCTTCTAAGTTAGCCTTGTTAAAGGCACTGAAATCGAGGCAAACTTTTCTACGAATCTCCTGTAATATCCTCCTAGCCCCAGAAAACTGCGTACCTCAGTAGGTGTCGTAGGTATGAGCCAAATTTTTACTGCCTCAATCTTCTGCGTATCTACCCGAATACCATCAACTTCAATAATATGTCCCAAGAATGCTATTGAAGTCAACCAGAATTCGCACTTAGAAAACTTAGCATACAACTTCTGGTGCTGGAGTATCCTAAGTACCGTCCTCAAATGGTCTGCATGCTCTTCTTCTGAATGTGAATAAACCAGAATATCATCAATAAATACAATAACAAACATATCTAGGAATGGTTTGAATACCCAGTTCATCAAATCCATAAACACCGCTGGAGCATTGGTCAGCCCAAAAGACATCACTCTAAACTCATAATTCCCGTATCAGGTCCTGAATGCCGTCTTAGGAATATCTACCCCTTACCCGCACCTGATGATAACCTGATCGCAAGTCTATCTTCGAGAAACACTTAGCACCCTGCAACTGGTCAAATAGATCGTCAATCCTGGGGAGAGGATACCTGTTCTTTATTGTTACTTTATTCAGCTGCCTATAATCAATACACATCCGCAACGACCAATCCTTCTTCCTCATAAATAGTACTGGTGCTCC
This sequence comes from Nicotiana knightiana, assembly GCA_005239525.1. Taxonomy (NCBI): domain Eukaryota; kingdom Viridiplantae; phylum Streptophyta; class Magnoliopsida; order Solanales; family Solanaceae; genus Nicotiana; species Nicotiana knightiana. The sequence goes on from ML413359.1 coordinate 13,997, forward strand.
CCAAGGTGATGTACTAGGCCTGATGAAGCCTTTTTCTAATAACTCTCTCAGTTGCTCCTTTAATTCCTTCAGCTGCGCAGGTGCCATTCTATAAGGGGGAATAGATATGGGTTGGGTATCTGGCAGTACATCTATAGTGAACTCTATCTCCCGTTCTGGATGAAGAACTGGAAGTTCATCTGGGAATACATCTGGGAATTCATTAACTACCGGGACTGGCCGAAGGGCCGATACCTCTGCTTTCATATCATGCACTCGAACCAAATGATAAATATAACCTTTTTAACCATATTCCTTGCCTTGAGGTATGAAATAAACCTGCCCCTCGCCGATGTTGTATTCTCTCTCCATCTTATAATCGGCTCTCCTAGAAATCGAAATCGAACTATCTTTTATCTACAATCAACATTAGCATAACAAGAAGCCAACCAATCCATACCCATAATAACATCAAACTCAGTCATGTATAACTCTATCAGATCTGCTATGGTATGACGACTATATATAACCACCGAACAATTTCTATATACTTGGTTAGCTATGACAAAATATCTTACCGGTGTAGCTACCTCAAATGGTTCTATCAACTCAAGTTCTATTCCGATTGTACTAGCAACAAAGGGGGATATATATGATAAAGTGGAACCTGGATCTATCAATGCATATACGTCCCGGGAGAAAATCGATAATATACCTGTTATAACATTCGGTGACGCCTCCTGATCCTGCCAACTAGCCAAAGCATATATGCAGTTCGAAGGACCGCTAGAACTGGAAGCTCCGCCACGACCTCTACCGCGGCCTGCTGGTGTCTGAATACCCCATAGGGCGCATAGCTACAGAAGAAGATGAACCAACAACCGATCTTGTAGGCTGAGTCATACCACCTATACCACCTCCATAAGGACACTCTCTCATCATATGGCCTTGGCGGCCGCAAGAAAAACAAGCACCTGTAGTAAGGCGGCATTCCCCAAAATGGGGCCTACCACACCTAGAACACCGAGGCAAAGGTGGCCTCGACTGACTCGAACCCCTGTTCATCTGTGAACCTGAAGCCTTTGAGCTCTAACCAGCTCCTGAATACCCTGTGCGATCGAATCTCCTTCCTGTGAACTGTAGGGGTGCACTCTGTGCTAGCTGGGAATAATAGCTAACATGCTGCTGAGGCTGCCCGTCTCGAAACTCACCAGGATAACCCGCCGATCTATCCCTCTTGTACTGGCCTCTATCTGGCTGACGTCCCCTATGTCGATCCTCTACCCCCTGTGCATATGCTTGTAACCGAGAAATATCCATACCTGGCTGAAAAGCCACTGCCATACAACCATCAATAAAATAACGATCCAGTACTATCACATAACGATGCACTCTATCTGCCATATCAACTACAATAGTAGGCGCATATCTAGACAATGAATCAAACTCAAGACTATACTCTCGAACGCTCCTACCATTCTGCTTCAAATGTAAGAATCTATCAACTCTAGCTCACCTCATCTCTGGAGGCAGTAAGTGGCAAAGAAAGGCCTCCACAAACTCATCCCATACTGCTGGAGGATCTCCCTCGCCCCTAGATAACTCCCAAGACTCATACCAATTAACAGCTACATCCCGCAATCGATACGAAGCCAGCTCAATAGACTCAGTCTCAGTCTTGATTATCCTCAATGTACGCTGCATTTGTCGAATAAACTCCTGTGGATCATCCTCGGGCTTTGACCCAAAAAACTCTGGAGGATTACAACTTAAGAAGCCACGAGCCCTCAAGCTATCAAATCTATCCACATGGTCAACTCCTAGTCCATGCCTGCGAGCCTGCCCTGCCACTAATTTGGTTAGCAACTGAACTGCATCTCTCATGGCCCTATCCTCCGCCCCTGGCTGAGGAGCTGGAGGCTCAGGTGCTAGGGCCTCGGGAGCTGGCGGTGGTGCTTCCCCCTGAACTGGAGCCGCTGTTGGTCTAAGCTCCTCTGGAGGTGGCGGTGTAGCAGAGCTCGCCGACTGGACTACAATATCAGGCATAGACTAGGCACGGACCCTAGTAACTCTCCGGGTCTGACTAGTATCTCCTGCTACCGATTTGCCCTTCTGGGCAGCTGTCGCTTTCTTTGGAGGCATAGCTGAAAACACAATAATTAGTTAGAAAAAAATTATCCTGATAACATAGCTCTATCGTACGAACTAGAGTAAGAAGGAAAAGTGACATCCTAAATGTCATATAACTTCCTGTTTATAGATGTGGTGCACAACACACCGATAAGCAAGACTCTACTAGACACGGTCTGTAGACACTCCGAGGATGAACTGCTCTGATACCACTTCTGTCACGACCCAAACCGATGAGCCGTGACTAGTGCCCGAGCTGGAAACCCATATACGAACCTGCTAGATATAATCAGACTGAAACTAAGGACAATATGGAAATTTTAAAAACCAAGCTATAGACTCATAACGTCATATATCATAATGAACATGTCTCCTAAGGAGTCAAAACTAACCACAACATAACAAAATGTGCAAGTCTACAAGGTTTCCACTATATACGGGAATATCCAAAACGAACCATATTGATATAGCTGACCAAAATCTATATACAACCCACACATGTCAACATACCTCAAAAAGTATAATAGTGAAATATGCGCCGTACCCCTGGATATGTACAAGTCTATATCAGAGGATCTACACCAAAATGACCCAGACTCCGGAACAATAGAGCTCTCCAAACAGCTAAGCAGAAGTCCTAGGCTGGAGGGTCACCAAACTGAGTGTCTGTACCTGCGGGCATGAAATGCAGCCCCCGAAGAAAGGGGGGTCAGTACGAAAAATGTACTGAGTATATAAAGCATGAAGTACAATAAAGAAGATCATGACTGAGTAAAAGATGACAAGAGACAAATGTGATAATCAAATATACTAATGCACCTATGCCTTATAAAATGAGACTCATGCACATTTATATAATATACCGTACCCGGTCCATTATGGGACTCGATGAGTGATGTCATGTACATATATACCGTACCCGGCCCTATAGTGAGGGACTCAGTGAAATAATCATATATAAAAATATATATACCGTACCCGGTCCTCTAGTGAGGGACTCGGTGAAATAATCTTATATATATATATATATATATATATATATATATATATATATATATACCGTACCCGACCCTCTAGTGAGGGACTCGGTGAACTATGCAATGAAATTGTGCATGAATACATACCCGGTCCGGGAATCGGTGAAATGATGTAATAACGTTATGCACGAATAGAATATCAGGAGCAACCAGATACAAGTTAAATCATCATCTGAGACTCAATAGAATAAATAGAATGAACCAACACTGGAGAATCAAAGACAACTACCATGTCAAGTACCACTGAGAACTAGAATTCATTGGAATTATGTACGTTCATCATCCGCTAGTTTTATGTAATTCATGCCAAAAGAATAGAAGGAAGGAGTAACTTTACATACCTTTTCGATTTTTAAACTTAACGTCAGCTTCCCGAACTTGCGAATCTGTAATCAAAACGTATATATATCTATATAATTCAGTCCCAACTATACCTTTCCTACCTCCGATTTGATTAACAAATGACTTAACGAAATTCGGGCGAGATTTCCTCTAAATAATTCACCCCATTCAAACTCCAAATCAATTCCAAATTACAACAACACCAACAACCTTATGAACGTCTAATCCATAAGGACATAGCACCATAATTCTCCTCATAATTCCACAAAATCCAATTCATGTCTCAACAATTTCATATAAACAACTACAACTCTAAGTATCAAGATCCCTTCATTTTTAACACATAATCATCTTCTAGAATTACTTAGTACAAGGATTAATACATGAACATACATTACTTCACCATGAACTAATCTCTACTTGCTTGATTCGATAAAAACCGATGTTAGAATCCTCAACTCAATGGAAGGATCATTATGATTGGACTTGGATTGAGCTTAAATTGGGCAACGCTGCTACTATATTTTGGAGTGAAAATTGTTGTTGCTATACTTTTGGAAAGATAAAATTTGTAGCCTTGTTATAAGGATACAACGTTGCTTCCAATAGATAGTGCATCATATAGACATATATCTCTTTACAATGATCTGCTAATGAATTGAAATAAGAGATTTCAATTGATCCTCTCATATACACGCTGCCCTCTTGGTCTATTTATTAGTATTTATCTCAAATGTTCCACCACTAACTTAAAGTAAATGAAAACATGTCCCTTATAATGCCATCTGTGCATGACTCACTTTGTTTCATCCACTAATTGTTATCCAACAAATCTCAAATAATTCATTTGTTAAATGACCACTCTACTACATCTATACTCTATTTCCACATTTATTTAATTACACCCACACTTAATTTCTTGATCTCAATTCACTTAAATATGGACCATTTTTAACACACCTCATATACTCATTATCATAATAATGTGGTATAATTCTAGTCCATAGCCTCTTTATACATATACCAAGTATTATTCCCAATCACCGTCGTCACACTTGTTAAGTCCTAAATTATTTCAGGACCTTATCCTTTTGTATGCCAATCTCTTTATTTGCATACTTGAATAGACCAAATTATCCGGTGCGAGCGGTTCGAACCATAGCCCGAAAGTATGGGTATAATATTAATGAAACTTATACTATTCGATTTGCTTAACCTCTAAAATTCGCGCTACTTACCTATCACTTGTTGAGCATCACATAATTGCTTATAACCTCAAAACAATCTTGTCCTCCGAGCATATGTCGGTTAACTTATGAATAATCCAACGTACAAAAGTACGGGACATAGCACCTAGAAACCAAGTAAAATGATCAGTGGCTACAAGCATGGATGCATAGAGAATTACACTCAAGTAACGATCCAATATATTTCATGATTTTACAAATATGAGCGAGTTTACTTTAATTAGCCACGGGTAACAATTCTATATTAGATTTTTCCGAAGACTAACAAGACTTCCTAATTGAATTATCCCTAAAAAAATTAAGAGATTAAGCACACTGGGATATAGCTACAAGTAGTTCAATCCTATCCCTAAGTAGAATTTATAAAATGAGGGTTAAAGCCTCAAGTTCTTGTTAATTAATCTTTCCCAACACCAAATAATCTTTCCCAAAATTAATTTGAAGTTAATGGGCGAGTCCTAGGGTTAGCTATCCCTTTGGAAACATTAAAGAAAAAGAATAATTAAAGAAATAATAACTCACTTCAATATAACTAAAAATCGTTCAACACATAAGCACAACAAAATATCTAGTCCACACTTTAAATATGAATATTTTCATAAAAAAGATTCAAGTGTTGGAAAAAATACTACACACTTAAATATTCAATACAAAGTAAGAAAATGAAGAAATAAGCATAAATGAGTAAGAAATTTTCAACCAAAAGTTTCAAATCTTCAAGACCCAAGTGTGTGTGCAAGAACCCTAGCTCCAAAACTTGTCTTCTCTAGTCTAAGGACTGTAAATAAGTCAAAGATGTGTTTCCAAGAAGCTAGGTCGTGTATTTGTGGGTTTGGAATTGAGGAGATGTGAATTTTCAAGTCTGCCCAGGTCTGAAGCCCGTTGGCCGCATAATATATAACTTGTGTCTCAAATTCAATATTACTAATATATCATCGATGCCTTAGCATAAATGTTATCATTGCTTGGATTGTTTGACTTCCAAAGCCCGAAGAAGGTCTGGGTCAAATAACAGTTCCGAGTTGCTTTGACTTCGGAAGATCTAACAAAAATGAAGCGAGGTCTTAAATAAAATATTTGAATGATTTATCCGAACACTGTTAATCTTTGCTGAAGGTAGCACTTTCCTTCGATGTGATTCGAAACCGATTGATTTGATCATATTAGACATAATCTTTATAGACTTTAAATGTGTAAGGACCTTACTTTTTATATTTACGAACTCAGACGTGTCCGAGTCATTTATACATCAGGTTCGAAGATCTAATGGCTTCGTACCTTAAATTGGCCGTAGCCTTTTGTATTTAGGCCCTACCTCGTAGGCTTGGTCCCTTCGAGGTTTAGTGCCCCAATTTTCCCGGTCTTACTATCATATGGAAGTACCCGGTTTGGGGATACCCGTAGGCTTAGTGCAAATTATTGGGCACAGTCTCGTAGACTCTTACTGCCTTCGGGGTTTCATGCCCCCGATTAATGATGTCCCGAGGGATTAGAAGGTTTTGAACCCAATATTTATTTTAAGTGACATAAAGATAACATTGCTCGTGTAAGCGTGAACCAATGAAGTATAGAAGGTGAATTTGTCACTTTATTACTTCAAATGTAGTGTAACTAATTGAAGATACAAAAACTTTCGGCCATGGCGAGAGTGAACTATCCGAGCACGATTCATTTGATCGTTTGACCCTTACAATAAATCCTATTATTCAAGCCTTGGATTTTGATGTCGAATAAAATTGTCTTCAAAATTTTAGAACTCAGATCTTTGAATCTTGATTCAGGGTGTGATAGTCCCCTAGTACTTGAGGCCGAATTTTGAGGGCTCGATTACTAATGACCTGATGCGGGCAGTCCCCAGTCCCTAGTGCTTGTCTGGTCCTTAAAACTAGAGTAGTACGCTTATTTTTTCCTTGTTCAAAACCTTGTCATTAAACCCATTTGGGAAAAAACCTGTCAAAAGGAAAAAGAGTGCAACATGTGCTTTCAGACCTAATTCTTGGATTTGACTTTGATTGAGTACCTACACGGGTTAGTTCGAAGGACAATAAACCTCAAAGAATATTAGGTGTTCATACTTTAGTAGTAGTACCGCTTTAAGTGTGCCACATTTCAATTGTTTTGCAGTTGTACGCCATGTTGGGACTAAAGCTGTTATGAGCCCTTTTCGGTTAGACCAGTGACTCTGTATGGTCCTTCTCCATTCGGGCCCAATTTCCCGTCATTCGGATTCTTGGTATGTAGCGTGACTTTTCTCAATACTAAGTCCCCGACTCGGAAGTGTCGAAGCTTTGTCCTTCGGCTGTGATATCTCCCCATCCGTTGTTTTTTAGCATCTAACCGGACCACGGCGACTTCTCGCCTTTCGCTTGCTAAATTCATAATTGTGGCCATGGCCTAATTATTTGATCATTTGGTAGCATATTGGAACTTCAAGCTCGGTTCCCCCAACTTCTACTGGAATCAAAGCCTCTGCGTTATAGACTAGAGAAAATGGTGTCTCACTGGTACTCGACCTCGAGGTTGTTCGATACGCCCATAGAACCTCGAGCAGAATTTCCTTCCACCTTTGTTTTGAATCGGTAAATCTTTTCTTCAGGTTCTACAGTATGGTCTGGTTTGTCGATTCTACTTGGCCGTTCGCGCTCGGTGATAAGGGGTCGATAAACCTTTATTGATTTTGTGGTCTTCAAAGAAATAATTGACCTTGTTGCCGATGAAATATCTCCCATTGTCACTCGTAATCTTGGTTGGTATCCCGAACCGATAAACTATGTGATCCCAGATGAAGTCGATAACATCCTTCTCTCTAACTTTCTCAAATGCCTGTGCTTCGACCCACTTGGAGAAGTAATTGATCATAAGTAAGATGTACTGAGCCTTACTGGGTGCCCATGGTAAAGGATTTACGATATCCATTCCCCACTTCATGAACGACCAAGGGTAAAGGACTGGGTTAAGAAGCTCCCCCGATTGGTAGATAATTAGGGCATGCCTTTGACATTCGTCACATTTTTGAACAAAGTCCTTATCTATTTCATTCCAATAATACCTGGCCCTGATCAATTTTTGAAAAAATGATTCTACTACTAAATGGTTCCGCAGGTCCCTCGTGGACTTCCATCATCACGTAATAGGTCTCCTCGAGCCCCAAACATCTTTTCACAACCGTAAATTCCTTCTCTTTAGGATTCAATGGCAGTTTTCCCTTTTGAAGGTAGTCCACGTATTTTTTTCACCAATCCCAGGTCAAACTTGTTGAATTTACCCCGACATGACTAGCCTTTATCACTGAGCTCATCAATTGCAACACCATTCCACAGTTGAATTCTTCGGAGTCCACTGACGATCCTAAATTAGCCAACGCATTAGCCTCACTGTTATGATCTCGAGGCACATGTTGTAGCATTCATTCTTTGAACTGATGTAACACTACTTGTAATTTATCTAAGTACCTCCGCATATAGTCTTCTTTGACTTTGAACGTTTCGTTGACTTGGTTAAAAATGAGGAGGGAATCACACTTGGATTCGATAACCTCAGCCCCCAGGCTTTTGGCCGGTTCTAGACCTGCAATCATAGCCTCATACTCGGCTTCATTGTTAGTCAATTTCACAGTTTAATTGATAGCCTTATATGTTACTTGTGGTTTTTTTAGTACAATACACAAACCCAGACCCTTTCGCGTTAGAGGCACCATCCGTGAATATGATCGAGGCCCCGAGCTAGTCCCCGATACAAGTAATAATTCTTTATTGACCTCAAGGATCATGGCCGGTGTGAAATCGACCATGAAGTATGCAAATATCTAGGATTTTATAGCTATTCGGGGTTTGTATTCAATATCTTACCCGTTAATCTCTATGGAACACTTTTCTAACTGGCCTGAGAGTTCGTCTTTATGCATTACATTACTTAACAGGTACGAGGTCACAATACATATATGGTGACATTGAAAATATGGTTTTAGTTTCATAGATGGGCTTAACAAGGCAAGCGCTAATTTTTCTAGGTGTTGATGCCCTGTTTAGGCATCACCTAGGTTTCTACTAACATAATATATAGGAAATTGTGTACCTTCTTATTCTCGAACCAGGACACAACTTACCGCTATCTCTGACACTGCTAAGTAAAGGTATAACTGCTCGTTCGCCTTCAGGGTGTGCAACAAATAAGGGCTTGATAAGTATTGTTTGAGTTCCTCCAAAGCCTTTTGGCACTCCGGGGTCGAGGCGAAGTCGCTATTTTTCTTTAGTAACAAGAAAAATTGGTGGCTTTTATCCGATTATTGGAGATGAATCGGCCCAATGCGGCTATTCTCCTAGTCAACCTTTGCACTGCCTTGACGTCGTTGACCATGGTGATATTTTCTATGGCCTTTATCTTATCTGGGTTGATATCTATTCCCTGGTTAGATACCATGAAACCGAGGAACTTTCCCGAGCCGACTCCGAAGGCACCCTTCTCTGGGTTGAACATCATATTTTATTCCCTCATTATGTCGAAGGTTTCTTGCAAATGCCTCAAATGGTCCTTTACTCACATGGACTTAACTAAAATGTCCTTAATATAAACCTCCATTTATTTCCCTATTTCTTCCTCAAATACTCGGTTAACTAGGCATTGATATGTGCCACCGACATTTTTTTACCCAAATGGCATCATATTATAAGAATAAGTGCCGAACCTAGTTATAAAAGAAGTTTTCTCTTGGTCCTCAATTTTTGAATTATTATCTCCGGTGGGATTCCTGTCATATCTAAGTGCGATCAGGCAAAACAATCAACATTAGCTTTATGAAAATCAATGAGTTTTTTCCTGAGCTTGGGTGTTAACCCCGTGCCCAGGTATACCTTTCTATCCGAAAGATGCTCGAACAATATGAGCTATTCTAGTTCCTCGGTTATTGACTTGGTAGCATCAACGTTATCATATACATAAAGTATCTCGGAACAACAAAGTCATCTTCCTCATCTGTTGGACATTCCTCCTATTTTTCGGCTTGGTCGAGGCCGAGACCTGTGATTGCTATTTGGTGCCTTTCTCTTCCATCAACCTCTTATATTTTGTTGTCGTGATCGCGGGTACATGGATTACTTCTTCGACGACGAACATCTCCTTTGCTGCTGGTTGTTCCCCGTAGACCGTTTTGATTCATCCCGGGGTTAGAAATTTCAATGTGGGTGCAAGGTCGATGGTACCGCCCTTATGCTATGAACCTATAGTTTCCCGAACAAGGCGTTGTACCTCATGTCCCCCTCGATCACATAGAATGTTTCTTGTTGAGCAGTTTCGGCCGTGTTGACCGGTAAGGTGATTTGTCCCTTCTTTGTCTCGCATGCCATATTGAACCCGTTCAACACCCAAACTGCTGGTACGATTTGGTCCAACAACCCCAATTGTTCCATGACCCTCCATCGGATGATGTTGGCTGAGCTACCTGGATCAATTAGCACGCGCTTAACTCAAGATTTATTAATAAGTACAGATATTACCAGAGCATCATTGTGAGGTTGGATGATTCCCTCAACATCCTCATCACTAAATGAGATGGACCCTTCCAGAACATAATCTCGAGTTCATTTTTCTCTTGTGATAGAGACCTTGGTGTGTGTTATCATCGATCCTTAGGGAACGTCTACTCCTTCGATAATCATATTAATCACGTGTTGGGGTTCTTCCTTCTCAACCTGCTTGTTGGCATCCCTATTCTTGAAATGGTTTTTGGCCCGCTCGTTTAGAAATTCTCGAAGATGTCCATTATTGAACAAACGAGCCACCTCTTCCCTTAACTGACAACAATCCTCGATTCTATGCATGTGAGTATCGTGATATTTGCATTTCAAATTGTTATCCCTCTATACCGTATCAGACTGGAGCGGACTAGGCCATTTGGTTTGCTTGATGCGATTGATGGCTGACGCGAAATCATTGCATCTAGATTGAAGTTATATTTTGATAGACTAGGGGCATCTCTACCTCCGGGTAATCTGTCGAACCCGTTTCTATTCATCAACCCTCGATTACATAGACCCTGATCATTTCTTCTGTTGTTCCTGGTCGAATAATGACTAGGTATGTTTCCTCTTTTATCTGAGTTGTAAGGCTGGTATCGATTTCGGGGCGGCCTCGACTCCTAATACATTACTCTTTTAGACTTGTCGTTTGCTATACTGGGATAAACTGACTTTGAGGGGGTCCATAATTAGTCATCCTCAACTCCGATCTTTGATTGATACTTGTTTTGGACATCGGCCTAGGTAACTGCTGGATATTCTACCTAATTTTGCTTCAGTTGTTGAGACGCAACTGAACTTTGGGGGTTGATCCCCTGAGTAAATGCGTGAACGGACCAATCATCTGCAGCCGGTGGCAAGTCCATTCGTTCTATTTGAAATCTGGACACAAATTCCCTAAGCATTTTATTATCCTCCTACTTGACTTTGAACATGTAACCCTTCCTCATCTCAACTTTAATGGCCCCGACATGAGCTTTAATGAAGGCATAGACAAGCATAACGAACGAATCAATAGAGTTTTGAGGTAAAATTGTGATACCATATCATCGATCCCTTGGATAGAGTTTCCCCAAATTTCTTCAGCAATACTGACTCGATATCGTCATCCTCGAGGTCGTTGCCTTTTATTGCACATGTGTAAGAGGTCACATGCTCATTTAGATTTATGGTCCCATTGTATTTGGGAATATCGGGCATTAAGAACCTTTTCGGAATCGCCTTTGGTTCCGCGCTGGGGGGGGGAAAGGCTTCTGAATGAAATTTTTGGAATCTGATCTCTTCACTATCAGAGGTGCCCCCGGAATCTGATCGATCCTCGAGTTGTAAGTTTTCACTTTCTTATCGTTTGCCTCTATCTTCTTTTCGCTGGATTCAACCCATTTTATCAGTGCCTCGAGCATTTTCACCACCTCAAAAGTTTCCCCGGATTGGGGCCCGTTGGGTTCTGTGATAATCTGTTCTTCCATCCGAGTATCTTGTCCAACCTGTTGGGATTCAACTGCGTTTTGATTTTAACTCTGCATTTGTGCTATGGCAACTTGTTAGGCTTGCAACATCTCAAAATCAAGCGTAAGCTAACTCCATCGCCTCCCCCTTTGGTTGCCTCGCGAACCGACTGCCGACGTGCCTCGTGAATGCTATTATTGGGGTCAATTGGTAGGTTAGTGTTGACGGAAATCTGTGAATTGACATTGACTGGGTTAGCGATCGGAACGCCATTAGGGTTGACAAGAGGTACTCTATTACTCGGCACCCTGTTGTTTTCTTCATTGTGGTGGCCTGATTCCGCATCAACACTCGAGTGAGCAGATTGAGAATCTGATATACTGAATAGTCCTGAAATCAAAATTCAAAGAACAAGTGTAAAATAATGTGTTTTATCATGATTCATATTAAATTACCACTATTATACCTCAGCCCCACGGTGGGTGCCAAATAGTTTACCCTTAAAATAGATAACAATTAAATTTATATGCGGTTTAAAGGATATGTCATTTAATTTAACAAAAATGATCAAAGAATAGTAAATAACTGAATTGAAATAAAATGAAACGATCAAACCGAATTGACGTAGTAATTAAGCCTTGAATTTAACTTAAGTGCCAATGGCCAGTCTCGATTGAGCCTTCGAGATAAGGCTGTATTATGGTTCGGGCCCAGGCCCGCAAGCCCACAAGGGCTTTGGGCTAAACGGGCTGGGCTGTATGGTCCGGCCCAAGTGGTCCTAAGAGCCCACTATGGGCCGGTCCAGCATGGGGAGACTGCGAGCCCGGGATCGGCTGGCGGGCCTGTCACGACCCAAAATCCAGAAGGCCGTGATGGCGCCGGACACCACTGTCAGGCAAGCCAATCATTAAATGGTTAAGTTAAATTTCATGTTTTAGCATTTTTGAAATCATTACCTTTCACTTTATTACATGATAACTGAATAAAATCCGCTAAGTAAATACGACAGTTTAATATTCCATTTTTATAAAATACATCCCAAACACATCCCAGAACCCGGTGTCACAAGTGCATGAGCAAATTCTAAGAATTTCACAAATACTACAAAGCTTATTCGAAATACAAATTGGACAAGAAATTTAAAATAAAAATAAATAGTATATGAGGGAGACTCTGTCGGCTGTGGGTCATCTCCGGATGATGCAGCTAACCTAAGTCTCCAAGCCGTCCACATTGCTGTGAAAGTACCTGTGCAATAAAAATGCACAGCAAGTGTAGCATGAGTACGAAAACAACATGTACTCAGTAAGTATCCCGCCTAACCTCAGAGAGGTAGTGACGAGAGGTCTAAGTTGACACTTGCTAGAGGTCAATTTAACATAATCGAGTGAGAAACTAAGCATGAATATCATAGGCAATTTAATAAATATCAGGGATAAGGAATATCAATTCTTCTTACATTTAACACTTTAACACCTCGTCATTTCAATTGACAATTTATAGTTTCCAGGCCAATAAACATGTATAAATCACAGGAAAGTACGCAACAATTATCATGCGCGAGATATGCTGAGGGTCGAACGGCGCAGACCAATAATAATAAAATGTGCACTGCCGAGGGTCGAACGGCTCGAACCATAGATGCATCTATCTGCCCCGCTCGCGAATCGATCATGCGACGCGGTTATACATAAATAACAAGGCCATCCTGCTCGCGAATCATACATGCGACTTAGGCACCCATAGTTACACATATTCACACAATAAACCACATTTTTATCAGGAAAATTAGCTATTCAATGAAGTGATAGAATTCTCCTTTTAATGAACATGAAAATAGTATTTAAAGCCTTTCTGGGGATTTACTTGCCAATTTTGATAGGGTTTCAACATTATAGATTTATCTGACATGAAATTATCCAAGGAAGAATCAATTCTCCTTCTAGATGATTAAGAAAAGTAAACTCTATCCTTCTTAAAGATTTAATTACTAATTGACAGCATCCCATGCTATTTTATTGACAAGGTCACAAGTACGACAAGTAAAGCATGCTAGTGGGTCTAGACTACCTGGACATGGCATAATAGTAGCTACGCACGGACTCCCGTCACCTCGTGCGTACGTAGCCCCCGCAGATAGTAGCACATATTTAATTAGTTCACCTATGAGGACAATTCCCCCTCACAAAGTTAGAAAGGAGACTTACCTCGCTTAGAAATTCCATAACCGGTTTCCAAGCCCTTCCGACGACTCCAATTAATGCACAACGCCCCAAAACTATTCAAATAACGGAAAACCCAATAAAAAATCACTCTAATACTTGTAACAATTCAAATTATATAAGTTCCTAACTCCGCTCGAAAAGTTGACCAAATGTCCTCGGGCCCACGTGCTCGGATTTCAAAATTTCTCGAAGATAAATTCTACCTATAGCTTTACTAACTCAATTATACAATTTACTCTAATTTTCATGCTCAAATTCATGGTAAAAGTCCAAAATTCTAGGTCTTCCCCAAAAATCCCAAATGTACACTAATTTTTCATGTCTAAATCCATGTAAGATCACATATTTAACTCAAAAATAGGAAGAAATCACTTACCTAGTGTTGCTTAGTGAAAATCCCTCCTTGAGCTCTCCAAAATCGTCCAAGCCAAATAAAAGAAATGGGCCAAAACTCGTGTTTAAAACAATCTGCCCGGGCTTCATCGAGTTGTACCTTGCGCTGTGCAGGTTGTACATCCTATTATAATTTTTGTTGTTGTACACATTCTGTTAAAACGCCATAACTCCTTGTAGAAATATCCAAATGACAAACTGTTTGAATATTTAGAAAGTATACTCGAATATATTTAATTTGATAGGTTGTACACCATATAAATCTTTATATATTCCGAGATATGAACTTCTAAAGTTGGCTCCATGCATCAGAAAATTCTGTCGAAACTGCTCCTCCAGCCTTCTTCAATCGATCATAACTTTCTGATAATATGTCCAAATCATGAATTATTTAACTTGATGGAAACCAGAATCCAAGGGCTACAACTTTTATGTTTTACAAATTTTCAGATTCCCTATAGATTTAGATATATAAGCTTCCAAATTCAGCTCCACGATTGCACTAGTTGCTGTCAAAACAGCTTTCTGCAGAAAATTTCAGCAACTCTTTGGTCTGAAATTCATTCCGTTAATCTTCCGAAATCCACCCGAGGCCCTTGGGACCTTAACCAATTATACCAACATATCCCAAAACATGATACGAACTCGCTCGATGCCTCAAATCACATCAAACAACGTCGAAATCATGAATCGCACTCCAATTCAAGCTTTATGAACTTTGAAATTTCAAACTTCTACATCTGATGCCGAAACCTATCAAATCACGTACGATTAACCCCAAATTTTGCACACAAGTCATATTCGACCTTACGGACCTGCTCCAACTTTCGAAATTAGAATCTGATCCTGATATCAAAAAGTCAAACTTTCGGTCAAACTTCTCAGAAACTTTCAAATTTCTATCTTTAGTCAAATGACTTCAAAATGACCTACGGACCTCCGAATTCACTTCTGATCGCGCTCCCAACTCCAGAATCACCATACAGAGCTATTCACAGATTCAGCATCCCAAACGGACATCAATAACACCGAAATACACTTCAACCCAGACTTATGAAATTCCTTCTAAAATGCTAACTTCCACAATATACGCTGAAACGCTCCCGGTTTATCCAAAACCCGATCCGGACATACGCCCAGTCCGAAATCATCATACGAACCTGATGGAACCTTCATATCCTGATTCCGAGGTCGTTTACTCCAAATTCCAGTCTTAGTCGATTCTTCCAACTTAAGGCTTCTGAAATGAGAATTTTCTTTCTAATTTGACTCCGAACTTCCCGAAATTCAATTCCGACCACACCTACAAGTCATAATACCAGAAACAAAGCTGCTCATGACTTCAAACCGCTGAACGACGCGCTATAGCTCAAGACGACTGGTCGGGTCGTTAAAGGGCCTGGGCCGGTTCAACCGGGCCTAACGACTATTTTTCAATTTTTTTTAAATTGACCAACGGTTGGAAGTTTATAAAATAGTCGTTGGCCTGCCAATTTAGCCGTTTGGCACTTTCAAAAATAACTATGCCCCCCAAATTTTGTTTTAACCCAAACTTTTTATAATTATACTTTTTCCCTATTCTCAACTATAAATACCCCCTCATTCTTTCATTTCTTCTCACAAAATCATCAATCTCTCTCCCTAATTTTCTTTTATAATTGCTTACTTTATTATTACAATTTGTGACAAAATTGTGAAGTTGGTGAATTGAAGTACAAGTCTTCAAGTCTTCAACAATATACAATTTTCAAGAAGTTGTTCGTCAATTCGATAAACTCGTTCCAACTCTTAAGTTTTTATATTATAGTTTTGTTTGTTTTCCTTTGTATAATTATAATTAATATGTCCTATTCTTTGAAAAATATGTTTGGTAAAAGTAAGGGAAAATCCAAGATTGGTAAATCTAGTGGCCAAGCTACTACTCCTCCCCCAGCTCCCCGACCCAAACCTGTTAACCGTCCTCCTCTACCTGTTATTCTTGATAGTGATAACCCTTTATTTTAATTTACCGATAGTCAATTTTACCATGATATTGCACCAGGTGACAATTAAATGATGAATATATGAATGCTCTTTATGGTAATCCAACTATTGATGAAAATTATGATGAAAATATAGATTTAAATGAACCGCAACCGGACGATGATAGACTTACTAGTCCTGTTGTTTAAGTTAATCCAACTGATAATAATCCAAATGAAGCCCCGCCTGACCCTCCTGTAGTAACCCCTAATTTTAATAGACAACCTTCTAAACGGTGCAAAACATCTCTTGTTTGGCACTTTTTTATTCAACTAAGAGATCAAAATAAGGCTAAGTGTAAATCTTGTGGAACTTTGATGGCTCATAAATTTACTGGAAACCGTAGCGGTACGGGTTGTTTGACTAGACACATAAAGACACACCCTAAAGATAAAGTAGATTTCTTCAAATGAAAGCTGCGCAAGAGGGGACAAGTCTAGGTACTCAGGTTAACCCTAGTACCAGGTCAAATCTAGTTCAACCAGGAGTTAACACTGTTACCGGTGACATTTTATATTATGATCCAAATAAAGATCGTGAAGAATTGGCAAAAATGGTTACTGTATGTGATTACCCTATAGTTTTCCTTCTAACCCTCACTTTGTGCATTATATTAGAAAATTTTATAATCCTACTTATAAATGATGGCCTCGCACAACCGTAAAGAGCGATATCTTATAAATATAAACATTAATATGAACAATATTTGCGCTATTTATTTACTCATATAAATTGTCGCGTTGCTATTACTACTGATATTGGTAGAAATGGTAATGACTGTGATTATCTTATTTTTACCAGTCATTGGATTGATGAGGAATGGATAATCAAAAGCGCGTTATTGCTTATAGAATAATTAATTCACGTCACACAATGAAGTTTATTTCTTACACAGTTGCAGATATTTGTAGATATTTTTGTATTAGAGATAAAATAATGTCAGTTTCAATGGATAATTCTTCTAGTAACACTAATGATGTAGCCTTGCTTATAACTACACTAAATCCTGCATTTAGTAATATTTTCCATG
Organism: Nicotiana knightiana; assembly: GCA_005239525.1. NCBI lineage: Eukaryota > Viridiplantae > Streptophyta > Magnoliopsida > Solanales > Solanaceae > Nicotiana > Nicotiana knightiana. The sequence continues at coordinate 31,364 of ML413359.1, forward strand.
TTAGATGTATTTGTCATAGTTACCATTTAATCGTCGGTGATGGTATGAAAATTTTAAATGTTGAAATTGAAAAGGTTAAAATGGCTCTTAATTGTCTTTTTTATTCAAACCGTAGAAGTAGACTTAGAGAATATTTTTAAAAATGCGATGAATTTGGCCTTAGAGAAAGAAAGGTTCCTAAACCTTGTCCGACTAGATGGAATTACATGTGTGAAAGTTTAGTTGTTGCATATGAATATATGAACACCTTACAAATCAGGATTGGACTAATTAGAAAAATTTTATATTGCTACAAATGAATTATCTGGGCAATATTATCCTACTATTTCTAACTGTTTAGTTTATATTGCAGAACTTGCAAATTTGTTTACTCAATTTTCAGAGGGTGGGGTAATTTATGAACTTGCTATTGATTCTATAAGAGAAAAGTTTAAAAAATATTTTTTCCCTATCCCCCTATTTATGGTGTTGCTGCCATGTTAAATCCTACTATGAAATTAGGAGGTCCTCACTTTTGGTATACAAATATTTATAATGCTTTAGCACTTTCAGATGAGGAAATGTCTACACTTGCAGATGCAAAAGCCTCAATTAAAATAAATGCTCAAACAATTTATAAAGCTTATCAACTTGCCTTAGATCATGCTAGACCAAATGTTCCAACTCCTACTTCGTCTAGTTCACAATCATCTAAAATAACTGCGGGACTAAGCACTTAGTGCTTGGACGGGGTTCAGGGGTTCCCAAGGTGAAAATATTGATGATAGTTCACAACTAAATGAGTTTCAAGTTTATTTTTCACAGGGACTTGAATCAACGAATCCCGACGGCTCCTTTAATATTTTGGAATGGTGGAAGGACGAAGAAAAACACTATCCGGTTCTTTCAAGGATGGCTCGAGATATTTTAAGTATTCAAGCAACAATGGAATCGGAGAGCGCTTTCAGTCAAGCGAGACTTCAAATCGGTGATCATAGAGCGTCTATGAGGGAGAGCTTGGAAAAATCAGTACTCTTCAGAGATTGGGTCCGTTCGGAACGAAGAAACTTTGGACTTGCTAAATCACAACCATAGATAGACGAAGCTTACGAAGAAATGCTAGCGGAACTTGCGGAGGATGCTGCTTCGCCCGGAAGCGGTGATGAACAAGTTTCTTTTCCGCCACCACCAACGAAAATTCCTCCGAACCTTGAAGGATTTATGAAATATTGTTAGAGATAATATGTAGACTAATACGTAACTTGTATTTTGACACATCTTCATTAATTTTTTTTTCTTTTAATGGTGGTATTAGCACCTTGTTGTGCTCATTCCATTGGGGGGAGGAAGACTAAGAAAGATATTGCCATTTTTTGTTAATGTTGTAATAAAAATTATAAGGCATTCCCTTGAATATTTCTTTACAATTTTTTTGTGTTTAAATTTAAATTAAAAGATTTAAGTCACAATTATATAATATAATTACAATAAATTGGCTTAGATAAAAAAAATTCAAAAAAAAAAAAGCTCGAAACACTTAGGCTCGTGGGCCCGACCCACTTTGCCCGGGCCCATATAGGCTTAGGCCCACAGTGGGCCGGTTCCACCCTCCAGGACCGTTAAGCCCGGGACCGTTTGGCCTGGGACCGCTTGGGCCCGGCCCGTCAGAGCCCGAGATCGTTTGGCCCGACCCGACCCGTTTAGCCCATTTAGCCCTGGGCCCGGACCACAATACAAACTTACTTCGAGATAGAGATATAATTCAAATAAATGGATGAACAACTGAAGAACGCTTAAAACAATTGCGGAGAGCCAAAGAAAATTTTATTGCCTTGATGTGCATAAAAAAACAGTGTCAAAAAAATTAAAGTGACCCTCCAATCTTTATATAATAGAGGAGTATTAACCCTAAGACAAGTCTAAATAAGGAAAAAATCTTTCCATTCCTTTTCTCCTTCGAAAAAATGATCTGCAGTTAATACTGAGCGTGATCCGCACTGCAATATTCGGCTGATGGTGAATATTTCGGCTCCTCATTTGTCATCTTTAACCGTCTTTCCTTTACCCTCGATTATTCATCTCACTCGAGCTTGATTCTTTCAGGGTTCGGCCATGCTCGAGACCTGTTATACCGTTTGTCCGTGCCTAGTTCCGATCTATGGTTACCTTTTGGTCTCGCTTGAGCCAGTAACAAGTAATGTCATTCCTCGCTCCACAACGGGAAATCGGGTGTAACTTTATCCCTGATTTTACTAGTATACAAGGACCATCATCAACTTTGAATATATCAAGGATATTAGGGTATCACCGGATCAGCATAGAGTTCCAGATATGATTGCAGAGGTAACCTTTAGTTCTACTGTACTTTGAAAGTATCAAGGAGTTCCTAATTTGATTGTAGTGATTATGCTTGCTGTGTATGGGTAAAATCGGGGGCAATTTCTATCCCCGATTCCCTAATGAGAGAATGAAGGAGGAGCACGGGTCGACGAGATTGTGATCGAGGTCAGAGACCCTTCGTATCGAAACCTAGGAAGAGTGAACGGTATATCCGACATCGGACTTGGTAAGGCGACGCGCCCTAAGTCGAGTATAATTTCTAGATCTCGGGTGACATGGTGAATGGTTATGCACGACGGATAGAGGGTCGTAATACTCGCTCTCAACCTGATATCACGGCAAAAATCTCGCTCGATGTCGATTATGGATCAATAATTACCGGGAAAAGAAGATTTTACCTTTTTAGACTTGTTCTAGGCCTGAAACTCTCCTACTATATAAAAGGGAAGTTGTTTTTAGTCTAACACATTGAAACACGCAATTCAAAGTAATAAAGTTTACTTTTGTCTTCTAGAAACTGTTCAAGGCATTAGTTTGTTTGTTTCTTCTTCATTTGCGACTGGGCTCGAACCGAGGGTCCAATCGAGGACGAGCTCATTATTTGATCTAATATCAGTCTTGGTCATAACATTGTGATTGGTTTGATCGTTTATTTCTTCTTTAATTCATTTATCTATTGTTCATTTGTATTGAATTAAATCACGTACAAATTTAATTGTTACCTAATCTTGGGGCTAACAGTTTGGAGCCCACCATGGGGCTAAGGGTAATAGTGGTGATTTAATACGAATCTCCATAACACACTCCATTTTATGCTTGTTCTTTGAAATCTTAATTTCAGGTCAGCCTAAAAATGTCAAGCTCTTAGTCTGCTCACTTGAATATTCACGCTGAGTCTGGCCATCATGGCGAGAATAATAATTTGTCGCTTAGCAACGATGTGCTTCCTGCAGATCCCAATCTAACTGCTGACCCAGTCGATGCTAACTTGCAGGTGGCCATAAATATCAATTTTCCAACTGATCCCAAAAATAGTGTTCGCAGAGGACCCTGTCCAACAACTCGAGAAGCGTCCGAAGGCGAAGGTGATGGGGTAATCCTACGACTAGTTTTCAAAATGTTGCTGGCTCAACAAGCGGCAATAGCATAGCATCAGAATCATAGACACACCCCCAGCAAGGTCCATCCCAAACAATTCATGGAAAACACTCGAAGAGAAGACTAAATTACCGAGAGATTGGGTGAAGTCGATTCCGTGGTAAATACCGAGGTAATGAAGATGCTCGAAGCATTGAAAAAATGGGTGGAGTCATGCGAGAAAAAGGTTGAGGCTGATGACAAGAAGGTGGAAACATATAACTCCAGTGTCGATCAGATCCCGGGAGCACCCTAGATATTGAAAGAACCAGACTCCAAAATTTTTATCCAGAAGCCTTTCCCTCCGAGTGCGACATCAAAGCCGATCCCCAAAAGGTTTCGTATGCCCGACATCCCCAAATATAATGGGACGATAGATTTAAATGAGTATGTGACCTCCTATACATGTGCAATCAAGGGAAACGATTTAGAAAAATATGAGATCGAGTCGATGCTGCTGAAAAAGTTTAGGGAGACTTTGTCCAAGGGAGCAATGATATGGTACCCCCAAGTTCCATTGAATCGTTTACTATGCTTGCAGATGCTTTCGTAAAGGCCCATGCCGGGGCCATCAAGGTCGAAACTAGAATGTCAGATCTTCTCAAGGTCACAAAGGGATAACGAGATACTCAGTTTTCTCTATGCCTACTCCGGGTATTACCAAATTTTGATGGACGCGAACGATCAAGAAAAGACTTCTTTCATAACCAAATTCGGCACCTACTGCTATACCGTAATTCCATTTGGACTAAAGAACGCCGGTGCCACCTACCAATGCCTAGGAAATCAGATGTTTGAAGAACAGATAGGGAAATCAATGGAAGTTTATATTGACGATATGTTAGTCAAGTCCCTGCGAGCAGAGGACCATTTGAAATATTTGCAGGAAACCTTCGACATACTAAGGAATATAACATGAAGCTAAACTCGGAGAAGTACGCATTCAGGGACGGTTCGGGAAAATTCCTCAGGTTCAGGGTATCCAATCGGGGGATAGAGATCAACCCCGAAATATAAAGGCAAGAGAGGACTTCACCGTAGAGGACAATGTCAAGGCGGTTCAAAGACTGACCGGGCATATAGCCGCATTGAGCCGGTTCATCTCGAGGTCCTTGGACAAGAGCCACCGATTCTTCTCACTATTGAAAAAGAAGAAGATTTTTTCCTGGACTTTGAAATGCCATCAAGCTTTGGAAGCACTCAAACGATACCTATCAAGCCCCCTCTGTTGCACACTCCAAAGGCAGCCGAATATTTGTACAGCTACTTGGCAGTTTCTGAGGTGGCGATAAGTGGTGCCTTAGTCCAGGATGAAGAAGGTACATAATTTCCTATTTACTATGTTAGTAGAACCCTAGGCGATGCCGAATCAAGGTATCCTCACCTATAAAAGTTAGCACTCTCTTTGTTAAGCGCTTCCAGGAAGCTAAAACCATACTTTCAATGCCACCCCATATGTGTCGTAACCTCTTACCCGCTGAGGAATATCATGCATAAGCCCGAGCTCTCGGGCCGGTTGGCCAAATGGGCCGTGGAAATTAGCGGGTACGATATCGAGTACCGACCCCAAACTACCATAAAATCTCAAATTTTGGTAGACTTCGTGGCCGACTCTATGCCAGACTTAATACCTGAAGTCGAAAAGGAATTGCTGCTCACCTCGGGGGCTAATTCGAGAATCTTGACTCTATTCATGGATGGTTCCTCCAACGTGAAGGGATCCATGCTCGGTATCGTGTTAAAACCACATGCGGGAAGCGTAATTAGGCCGTCTATTAGAATTGTAAAATTTACTAACAATGAAGTCGGTTATGAGGCCATGATTGAAGGTCTAGAATTGGCTAAGAGCTTTGGGGCCGAAGAGATCGAAGCCAACTGCGACTCCCTTCTCGTCTTAATTCAAGTCAATGGAACGTTCGAAGTAAAAGAAGTACGGATGCGAAGGTACTTGGACAAATTGCAGGTGACCCTGCACCAATTCAAAGAATGGACTCTGCAGCATATGCCCTGAGATCAAAACAGTAAGGCCGATGCACTGGCTAACTTGGGATCGATTTTCGACTCCGATGCTTTCAGCTCAGGGGCAATGGTACAATTTATGAACTCAGTGATAAAAGAAAAACACGCCAAAGTAAAATAAACGAGCTTGACTTAGTATTGGAGAAAAAAATACATAGACTACTTCAATATAGGAAAATTGCCTTCGGATCCCAAGGAATCGAGAGCCCTACGCACCAAAGATGCCCAATGTAGCTTAGTTGAAGGGACATTGTTCAGGAGATCTTTTTTCGGCCCACTGGCCAGATGCTTAGGTCTGGGAGAGACCGAATATGCCATGAGAGAAGTTCACGAGGGCACTTGCGGGAACCATTCAGAGGTAGAATCCTTAGTTCGGAAGCTAATTAGAGCCAACTACTGCTGAAATGAAATGGAGAAGGATGCGAAAGACTTAGTGTGAAAATGCGACGAGTGCAAAAGACACGCTCCGATGATTCATCAACCAGGGGAGATGCTCCATTTGGTACTGTTGCCATAACCATTTATGAAGTGGGGAATGGACATTGTCGGTCCCCTGCCATGGGCACCCGGTAAGGTTCAATTCATACTATTCATGACCGATTACTTCTCCAAACGGGTCGAGCCTCAGGCGTTCGAGAAGTGATGTTTTAACTTCAACACCACACAAGAGGGGTGGTGATTTGTGTGGTGTCCAATTTTTTGCGTGCACTGATTATAGAAGGACCTGGTTCTTCTAAGTGTTCCTTAACCTACTAATGCTGAAATAGTAAATACGAAAAGTAAAGAACACAAGTATTTTTACGTGGAAAACACCCAGCTCAAAAGGTGAAAAAACTACGACCTACTACTCAGTATGATTTTCCCAAACACTCCATTAAATCACTGAGTCAAAACAACCTTTACAAAACACTTTGTAAACCTAAGGATTAACACTAATCCCGTTATGGCAACCAACCTCTAACTGTTGTGATAACTTCAATTGAACTCTAACTTGAGTACTCAGAGTACCTATTACAATTTTCTCTAGATAAGCTGAAAGGTACAATTTGAAAACCACCTACTACAATTGAACTAGAATAAAAGATAGACACTTGGAACTGGTTCTTCTATCTGGTTCATGTAGCTTCAGGTTCGCACACTTGAATCACACAAGAATTGTTTGCAAAATGCCTTGCTATTTTGCTCTCAACTCACGTTTAACTTCTGCTTTTGTGCGTACCTGTAGAATGAGAACATCTTGAAATATATAGAGTGAGTAAACGAAGAAACAACTAGAGTTCTAATGCTACTCTTCCTTGGTGGAAGAGTTCTAGTTATTCTCAACTTCTAACTCCTCCATTATCTTGGATAGTGTTCTCTTTGAGTAAGGAGTCCTTCTCCTTATCAATTGTGAAACCTTTTCGATCAGGAGATATCAGATGTATCAATTTAAGCTTATCTCCTTCACGTGCCTCCCTTATGCTCAAATCTACCCGTGTCTGTGTACACAGGAGATGGACCTGGTTCATGCCTGAGCTTCCTTTGTCAATATTCAAAACAAAACTTCACTTGGGCCAACAAGAAGTTCCGAGAGAAAGAAGTTATTGACTTCATCTGGGATCACATAATATGCCGATTTGGGATACCAGTTACGATCGTCTGCAAAACGAAAAACAATTCATCGACAACAAGGTGAGTAAGTTTTTCAAAGATCACAAGATCAAGAAGATATTATCAACGCCTTACTACTCTAGTGGTAACGGGCAAGCGGAATCGACGAACAAAACTATAATCCAAAACCTGGAAAAGAGGTTGACTGATTCGAAAGGAAAGTGGAAAGAAATCTTGCCCGAACTCATGTGGGCATATTGTATGACTTCGAAGTCGAGTACCGGGGTGACCACAGTTTCTCTAGTCTACGGAGAGGAAGCCTAAATACCCGCCGAGGTAGGGAACCAAGCCTCAGGTTCCAGTATGCTATTGAAGAGTCAAACGGCAAGGTCATGACCATGAGCCTAGAACTATCGGATGAAAGGCGGGAGGTCGCCCTGGTCCGGTTGGCCGCCCAGAATCAACAAGTAGGAAGGTACTACAACTGAAGAGCCAACCTATGACATTTTCAAGTCGGGGACTTAGTATTGAGAAAGGTAACACTACACACCAGGAACCCAAACAAAAGGAAACTTGGCCTAAATTGGGAAGGACGGTATCGAGTCGTCGGAATAACCGGCAAAGGCTCATATAAACTCGAATCGGGAAACGGTGAACAACTACCAAACAACTAGCACCTGGTACTCTTAAAGAGGAACTGCTGCTATGGTACGAACTTAATTCCTTTTTAATTTTGTTACATTGAGGACTAACATAAGCAGATACTCGACCAGGGGCGAATATGACAATTGGGTCGAAAAGCGCATGTTGTACTCTTTTTTCCTTGAAGCAATTTTGTCCCGAAGCGGGTTTCTCGGAAAGGTTTTTAATGAGGCAACAGTAAAATGTGCTACCTTAGTTTTGGAGACCAGCCTTATACCGGAATTGATGATCATTTACACCAAATCAATAGTATCCAAGCCCTCATAAATTCGGCCACGAATACTGGGGACCATCACCCCTAGATTAAGATATTTAGCAAGGGAACATAAACTTTTATATGTCAAAGCCAAGGCGTGGTAGTTAGGATTCACTGTAAGGGTTAAGCAGTTATGCGGACCGTGCCCATATAACCCACTCTAGCCACGGCACAAGGCTTATGCGCCTTCGATCATGTACCTTACATATTAAACAATGAAAGAAATCTCTGCTTCCCTTATACTTTATTATTGTTTATTTCACTTCTTTGATCCTGGATCCTAAATCCCACGGGTTACCCCTACTCGGGGACTGTCGACCGATAAAAATTCGAACGACCCAGGCTACGAATCCTGGAGGAACCAAGCTTATTAGGTAGTGTACGAATACGAAAGGCTACAGCCGCCCTATAAACGGCTCGCAGACGTCCGAAGTTCGTACTAAGAAAGTAAGTCCCTTACGTAAAACCAAAACCTATTAAAAGATTACCCTCGGCAAAAACATCATCTAAGACACTTAAGCATCTTAAAAGCTTTCGATTCTATCAAAGTCTCAAAGCCATGCGTAACACGGATTGCCATCGATATCGGGCCTCATTCGAGCCTCCGAAGAATGGGTACTCTAGATTACATTTGATTTGATGCTAAGGCATTTAAAATGATGCGTAGATAAAAAAATCGCAAATATATGCTGGAAAGTAAAGATACGGTATTGCCAAAAGGGGGAAATTTTATATATTTCAAAAAATATTACAAAGGCACGATAAAACGGCCTCAAAATGAACAAAAAAGAAAATACACAAGGGAAAACTAAAAAAGAACTAAGGTATTTACGCCTGGTCTTCACCAAGCTCGACTCGTCACCAGAACCATCGTAACCCTCGAAACCTCGGAGCCTTCGGGTCACCCAGGCTCATAGAGTTCCTTTGCCTCGACCTCAAATATCTTGGCTTCCTCAGTCTCAATCGACAGGTCAGAACCTCGGACATGGATCTCCTCGAGGGTCTCTCTCCGGGATAACCGCTTTACGTACTCAGTCTTCGTCTTTAAGCAGACCTCGGCTATCTCCACATCGGACTTATAATGGGCCAACACTTGATGTTGGAGGAATCAATAGAAGTTTCCTCCAACTTAAACCTCAGCACATTATATTCATGGTCGAGGGCATCCCGTTTCGTGACGGCTGAGTTCAACTGTTCCTAGAGTTCATCATTTAGCCGGGACCACTTGTCGGCCTTGTCCTTTGCCACTCAGAGTTTGTTCTTGGCCGATGCCAGCTCCTTTTTTGCAGCCTCATTTTCAAAGGCCAGCAGGTCCATCCTGCTCTTCCACGTCTCGGAAGTGGGCTTAACTTCATCCATTTCAGCCCGGAGCTGGTCGATCAGGTCCACCTTTTCCTGGATCTGCGAAGTTTCATTGTTAGCCACCATAAATAGCTTCTCATTTTTAGACTCAAAGATCCTTACCTTCTCGACCAGGTCAGCGTGCTCGCGCTTCACGTTCAAGGCCTCCTTCTGAGCCTTTTCCGGCTCGGCTCGGAGAATTGGGAGGTCCTTGAGGGCCTCGTCTTGTTGTTCACTAAGAGCCTTGTACATGTCTTTCTTACGGACTTGCTTTTTGAGCTCAAACTCGAGCTGGCTGATCTCCAAGCGGGACTAAAAGAAGCTTTCATGATGAAGCACTGAAGCCTAAAAATAACAAAGTCGTTAGAACATGTCTAAAACTAAGCAAAAATCACAAGGGGTACGAAGAGCAGACGCCTTACTTGGTTTAGTGCCTGTTGCGCCTCATTGAAGAGGCTCGACGTGTGTACTTCTTTCATCTTTTCCTGGTCCTCCTCGATCGCCCGGCAATGAGGTAGCGGGCTACGCCTACCGGAGCGGACATGGCCCGGGTCTCCGCCGGGATATTAAGGACGACCTTTCTCTTATAGTCAATGTCTACACTCGGGGCAGACAACTACTTCACTAATTTCGGGCTCGATCTCGGCTCGCCCGCTCGTGATGGCACATCTTTTTTTGGGACCTCCAGGTGACCAAGACCGGAAAAGTCGTCCAACACGGCCATGTCCATGCCATTGAATAATATGTTGAGGGCATCATCTGGGCTAGGTGTCGTCTCGTGTGATTTCTCTTTCACCACTTGAGCCTCTTCGAGCATGGACTCAGTATAGGATGATGTCTCCACGATGTCGATGACACCAGCTACCTCCTTCGGGATAGGAGGCCACGACCTCTGTCTCTCCCTCTGGTTCCCGAGCTAGAGGGGGATCGACCTCTGTTCACCTCTCCCGATCGCCGCCTCCTCCCCCTTGTTAAGGGTCGACTCATGAGCAATGAACTCAAGGTCGTCGTCCTTGGGATAATCTTTGAGCCGGTTGAGGGAATCAGAGTCTGGTGCCCTGGACTTGGTGTTCTTTTTGCTTCTCCGGACCTGGAGGGTCACCCTCTTCTTCTTCACCTCGTCATCCGAGGAGCCCAAAGATTTCCTCTTATTCTTGTTCTTATTCTTCTTCTCCTCCTTCGCGGCATCCCCGGGTTGTCCCGAAGTGTAGGGTTCAGCAAGCGAGGGCGGATCCGCATCGTCATCCAACGGCTTGAGCTCGGTGGTCTTTGGAAAACTTGTGAGAATAAAGAAGACTTAGTGATATATAAGCCAAATGTATGAATATAATCGTTCGGGAGAAAGACCCACCACATGAATGGGCCTCCCACTTGCCTTCGAGAGCTTGCACCATGCGCGCTCAAAGTAGGACATCTGTTTTCGGATCCCCTCGATCCACTCCTTGAAGAAGGAGATCGCATTAGGAACTCGGGAAACTGTTGCACAACGACAAACACAAGTAATTATAAAAAGAATACAAGGGAATGCCAATACTCGAGAAGGAAAAAACTTACGGGAAGCGTTCCACTTTTTCGGGAATGGTAGAAATTCGGAGGGGATGAGGTCTTCGGTTTTCACCCGAACGAACCTCCCCTGCCAACCCCGATCTCAGTCCTCGTCGATGCTTGAGAACGAACCGTTGGTTGCTCGGCGGACGAGCTTGATCAAGCCCCCTCGGAAGATTCGGGGATTGTATATATGAAGCAGATGGTCGAGGGTGAACCGATGATTTGGTGTTGTTTACAAAGTGTCGGAGGATGATTACGATCCTCCAGAAGGACGGGTGAAAGTTGTAAAGGTAGACCTTATACCTTTTGCAAAAGTCGAGGACTACGGGGTCCACTGGGGCGAGTGTGAAAGGGTAAGTGTAAACACTTAGGTACCCTTCCACGTAAGTAGTGATGTCTTCGTTGGGCCCAGGGACGACCACCTCCTTGCCCTCCCAGTTACAGTCTACCCGAATCGTGGTTAGTGTCTCTTTAGTGACAGAGCATAAATACCTCCATGCTCCCTCGCCTCGGTCCTGCTGACCGGAGGCCTTTTCGACGTTGAAGTGGTTTTCGATAGAACAACCCCTGGGGACGAAGCGCTTCAAGGGAGGCTCCTGGGCCACCTCAGGAATGGACACTTAGGCGTCTGTGGCCGGGTTAGAAGATGAAGGGGCATTTTCCTGAGGCATGAATTTGGAAGTTTTCGCCATCAAATTTTGGGAATATGAAAGTTTGAAGAAAACATATGAATATTTGAAGATGGGATGAAAATATGAAGGTTTGTGTTGAAGATTCAAAGAAAATGTGTGAAGATTTGAAGATCTAAGGAGCAATGTATGAAGATTTGAAGAAGTTAAAGGTAAACAGAGGATTCGAGAGTAAATCAAAGAGCTCTGAAATCGAAAATTGGAAAAGTGAAAAAGGGGTCGGAACTTTTATAGAGGAAGGACAATTATTGTGTGACGTTTCACATTCGAGGACAGTCAACTGGCGGCTGACACGTGTCCGAAATTAGAACGACACGACTGATGGGACGCTTTGTTAACTTGTCATCTCAATTGTAACGTACGAAGGAAGGAATCGAGGTTCATTTATTGCTTTCAATCAATTCGATAAATCTACTCTCCGAAAAACGAGGGGACTGTGTGTGTATTGGTAAAATCGGGGGCAATGTCTACCCCCGATTCCCCTATGACAGAATGAAGAAGGAGCACGGGTCTGCGAGATTGTGATCGAGGTCAGATACCCTTCGTATCGAGACCCGGAAAAAGTGAACGACATATCCGACACCGGACTTGATAAAGCGACGCGCCCCGAGCCGAGTACAATTTCTAGATCTCGGGAGACACGGTGAACAGTTATGCACGACGGATCGATGTGGATCATGGATCAACAATTACCGAAAAAGAAGATTTTTACATTTTTTTAGACTTGTACTAAGACTGAGACTCTCCTGCTATATAAAGAGAAAGTTTTTCTTTAATCTGACACATTGTAACACGCAATTCAAAGCAATAAAGTTTACTTTTGTATTCTAGCAACTGTTCAAGGCATTACTTTATTTTTATCTTCTTTGTTCTTGACTGGGCTCGAATCGAGGGTCCAATCCAGGACGAGCTCATTATTTGATCTAATATCAGGCCTACTCATAACATTGTGATTGATTTGCTCGTTTATTTTTTCTTTAATTCATTTATCTGTTGTTTTTAATTATTCGTGTTGAATTGAACCATGTATTTTTTAAATCGCGTACAAATTTAATTGTTACCTAATCTTGGGACAAACACTTGCCATTACAATTATGATCTTAACATCCTTTTGATAACGTTCAACTTTCACCAACTTCTGAAATTAAAGAAAGAAAAAGTAGCATAGTAATAAAATTAGTGTTTTTAAAAGAGTGACATACACAAAAAAATACCCCCGATTCTTCATCATCTAAGTGAACCAATCAATTGAAAAGGCTAAAATGCATGCCACCCAACATGAGTGCTCATGATCACAGTTCTTCATTATTGGGAGATTCAGTTTTGTGGTGCATTACAAATGCTATTTAGTTATATAACCTTTTTTCCTCATAGAAGATCAATAAGAAAATAACACATGAGGTCCATCAATAAATTCATGACATCTTTATAAAGTAGTTTTTTCCTATTCAGATTGTAAAAGGTCAAATTCACAAGAGAATTGGGCGACCCTGGTCTTCCAAAGCTAGAAGAATCAAAGGAAAAAGCGATCGCATTTTGTGCGGGTTCGTTTCATATGTAGGCAACAGCCTATCTATGATCTATCCAACACTAACTTTTCTCATCCGAGCTATGCTGACATTAAATATTCTTTCTTCACTTTGTAGTATTCTTTCTTTAGAATGGTGGGATTGCATGCATTTTTTTCTTCTTCATATCCAATGCAGAATTAAGGGCTCTATCTTAGTTTCTCCAAGTCTCCAGCACCAATATAATTATGAGATTCTTACAAGCAAAAACGTAACCTAAGTCTAATTAATGCTACTTTTAGACTTTGAGGCACACCCCCTTGGTATCTGATGCCCACTGCCTTTTGCATTGTGATGGCTTTTCCAAGTGTTCATTTTGTACCAGTCCAACAACTGCTTTTTTAAATTTGTTTTACATAGTTAGAAAAGTTAAAACATACTAGTATATTTTTATAGTATTAAATTTGCACCCAATGATCGACAAACACAAAATTGTGAGTACTGCATTTGTACTCGATATATTCCACCTGGAGCCGCGTTTCGAGCTTTGCCAAGTTAATTGCACTTTCTCAAGAGTTGATTTATTCATCTTTTTTGAAAAAATAGGAAAGCACATGAAAATAATCAGTACGAATAACTGAGTATAATACACCTAATTAGCTTGTAGAATCTTAGAGAAGTAAGTAGTATTTAATTAATTGCTCGCTAAATGCTAATGCCCCAAGAGGAATATCTGCTTGAAATTTCCGTCTCTGTGGAATTAATGAATTCACACTAAACGTGAAACACATGATTAAGGTTTAAGAAACTAAACGACTCCATCTCCTTATAAATTTCCTTTTATATATCTTCTCTATCCAATTCCCTCATTTCACCACTGATCTGCCAAAATTAGCTACTATACTATTTTCCCAAAGTAGTTCTCTGAAACATTGAATACTCGATCGAAATGGGAAAAAACCAAATCGCCACCAAAGACACTCAGTCCCAAGGGGTGTGTGAAAAGATTTTCAAAGCAATGTATGTTACTCCACCTTTTCGATTGTTTCGCCGGATTTCTACTGTTAATTATCCACAGACACTAAGTCACAAATCTGCTACTCCTAATTTTTCTACCAAACGAATAGTAGCTCAAGATCACAATAACTTGTCATTTGCCTCAAACATGGTACATGTAGAATATAATCACACCTCAGTCAACACTAAACCAGAGCCCCTGAACAACTTCCCTGCAAAGATTATTGCTACTACAACATACCATCAGCAGAATCAAGATCCTAAAGGCGCGAAATCTGAACCTGAGAACAAGTCTCCCATAAAGATAAAGAACATGGTCAATAAAGTCCAGCTAAATGAAGATTCTAATGATAATACTGGTAATGACAGGTTCTCTAAATATATTGATCATGTGAAGAACAAGCTGCGAACTGTGTCTAGTTTTGATGATGATAGTGATGTTGGAAGAGCAACTACAAGAAGAGACAGTTTCAACGACAAAGTTGCTCACAATATCGACCGCTCCAAGCTGAAGATTAGAACTACAACTATCTCTGGTGGGCACCAAGGAGCTGCTTGAAGAATCTTTGCAAGTGTTATGTGTATAATTTTTTATGCTATACATAAGGAGAAACGTATTGAGTGCTATATACTATGTTGATTTTATGTGCTCGTGTATTAGAAAAGAACGGATCTTGATTTACGACTGGGAGTTTATCATCTTACTAATTTGTTTTATTCTTAACAATGTGTTAAGTGTTATGCCATCGCAGTAGTATACTAGAGAAAGCGGAGAAACGTCTGTTTACCTCGAAATTCGAGTAACAATTAAACTTGTATTATGATTTTAAGAATACGTGATCTGATTCAATACCGATTGATAGATGATGAACAAAATAGATAAATTGGACGGCTAAAATAAATCAAACCAATGTTGTAGCGATATATCGACCTCGATTCTGGATAGCCTTGAGATCAAGTAGTACGAACAGTAAGAACAGCAGTGAGTAATAAGTAAATAGAGAGCAACGACTATATTGATTTCAGTGAATGTATCATGATTACAAATGAACAGGGTTCCTCTTTATATAGTAGAAGATCCTAAATAAAGTACAACTCTAATGATGGGAGCAAATCCCATGATTGATGTCAATAACCGTTAGCAGTTCATTTCCTTTTGAGATTTCCGCCAAGATCTTTGGTCGATTACTATTATCTCGCTTATTCCGTTACTTGGCATCGGTAATGTTTGGTCTCGGTCCTCAGCGAATGCTTCGATCTTTGTGTCTTCGAGCTCGATCCATTATGAGCTTTTTCTCGAGGCAAGCCCTCGGGCCTATAAAATCGGACCTACTCGATTTTAACCATATACAGATAGTCCCCGTGTTTCTTAGAGTAGAACGATAAGAAACGATTTGAGCCTCGATTTCTTGACACCTCGATCATGACGTCGTCTTCGTGACGTAGGCGAGGGATGTGACTGAAACGTCCTGTTGGCTCGATTTCCCAAATCATTAATGTCTGTCAGTTGGCGATCGGCCACTCGCGCCACCGAACCGTCGCCATGAGCTTATAAATACCACATTTTCATTGAATCAAACTTTACTCTTGCTTTGATCAAATTTTCAAGTCTCCTAACCCTTCTCATCTTCTTTCTATCGCCGCCCGCTGAATCACCGGAACCACCAGTCTTCTACTTTATTTCCCCTTCTTCACTTATATCCATGGGTAAAACTTCAAAGACCGTTCCGCAAAAAAAGAATGCTTCCCCTTCTTCTTCCCGTCCTACCGGCTACAAAACTCCGGTGGAATGGCTCCCCACGAGTACATTCTAGGATCGTGTATTTTCAAGTCCGACTTCAAGGTCGAGAACCCCTCATCAGTACCGGGGCGATGCGAGCATGTGTCGATGTACATGTTCTCGATAACAGAGAGAAATATCAAGGCCATGAGGAGGGAATGCAACTGGGGTCCTGAGGTCGTGGTACAAATTCCTGCTCCCTACGAGAGCATCACCACATATGTGGAGGGGTTATTAAGTGTTTACACTTACCCCTTCACATCGGGTCCCGTCGACCCGCTGATCCTCGACTTTTGCCGAAGGTATCAGGTCATCCTCGGCCAAATCCATCCTTCTCTATGGCGCATAGTCATCATGTTGCGCTTTCTCTCCAGCAAAGCCGGGGGGCTGGAGTTCACTCTAAACCATTTAATGCGGTTGTACCAGATTCATATCTATCGAGGACTGATCAGGCTTCAACGCCGGGAAACGAAGGTCTTATTCTCGACCATCGACGAGGATAAGGATTGAGGCTGGATGAGCCGATTCATACGGGTGAGGACCCGTGACATAATACCGGAGGAAAAGATGTTGTTCCCTGAAGAATGGAACCCCAACCATAAGTAATACATCGAGCATTATCCTTAGTATCCGATTTGATTCAATCTAACATGTTTATTTGTTTTGCAGCAGCTCCTTGGATGCCTCAAGCGGTCCTCAATCTCGAGTATTGGGTCCGGAAGTTAGCCTCGACTTCCTCTCATGCCGAACGTGCGTAGCGTGACTTGGCAAAGGGCCGATGGGAGGCCAAGAACCACGGTAAGGATCCTTTCCTTGTGTTCCGATACACTTTTTATTCTCCATTTGTCACTAAATTTCTTTCATATAGGCCTGACCAATGATGCCTTCCTGAGGCCCTCGGCTATCAAGGAAAATACCAAGTCCCTGGCTCCAAGTCGGGGAAAGATAACAAGAGGAAAAGTGCCTCGCAGTCCGAGGACCCCAAGCCCAAGCCTCGAAGGGTGAGGCGAAAGGTAATAGCTCTCACGGTGGAGTCAGTCCAAAGCCTGAGAGAGGAGGAAGAAGAAGAGGAGGAAGGTGCCTTGGCATTGACGGCCTGACCTAGAAAAGCCGCCGAGGTCGCCAAGCCTTCTGAGCTGACAACTGCGGCTGTAGCCAAGCCTCGTGTTGAGGAGGCTTCGATAAAGAATTCGGGTGTGGACCCCGAATCTCCAGGGGTCGAGATTATTTCTCGACCGACCGCAACCACACCAGATGGGGTCGGTTTGGAGACGCAGAGGATCGATCAGAGCGCCTTGAGCGACTTGCTCGGGGCCGCGACAGCCGGTCAATTACCTTCATCCCCGACCTTCTTTGAGGAGGCATTAAGGGAGGCTAGGGAGTTGAATACCCCCGACATTGGCGGAAGATCGAGTATAGGTGATCCTTTCTGGGATTGCTTTACCGGGGTCGATGATGCCACTGACATCAGCGATGACTCAATTCTCTTGGAAGAGGCTCAACATCTCCTTTCTCGGGTAAGTACCATTTATCGCATTTCTCTTTAACTCTCCTTTTCTCTGAATCTGACTCATTTTTTCTTTTATGTATAGTCCTCTTCTAAGTTCCGAGCTGACCTTTAGCCTGCGATGGAATGCCCTGAAGTTGCTTTGCGGCCATAAAGGCTCTTCAAAGCTGAACTGGCCAAGGCTCGTGAAGAGGAGGCCGAGCTGGACAATCAGGTAACCATTCTTTTGGTAAATTACAGACTCAAACCCGACTGTGGAGGCTAATACTTCCCTACCTCAGCTGCAACAGAAAGCGGAGATGAGCTGCTTCGAGGAGAGGTCGATCAAGTTAAGACCGATTATGACCGGTTGAAAGGGAGTACGGACCGCTTGGCTGCAGAAAAAGAGACTGCCTTGGCCAAACTGTCATCGACCGAGGTTCAACTTCGGGGATTTAAAAAGAAAATCCTAGCCCAGGCCAAAAAGATCGAGGAGCTTGGAATCGGGCTAGCTAAGGCAAAGGAAGAGATTGAGAAAACAAAGGTCATGGTAAATAAATCAATCGCTGTGTACCGAGATAATGTCGAGACTGCTCAAACGCAACTAAGGGAGGCTTCCGATCGGGAGCAATGGAATGTAGACTTGGCAAAATGTTAGTCCCGGAGGGAAACCCTCGAGGAAGTCCATGCTCGAGGTTTTGACCTTTCAGAAGATATTGCTCGAGCCAAAATTCTTGAAGCCGATGCTAGACAGCTTGCCTCCTTGGATGATGATGAAGAGGGCAGCCGAGGCGAGTCCGATGAGGGGCCTGAAGGAGAATATTTTCTCGGCGAAATTGCTCAAGAAGGAGATGTCCCCGGAGAAGTTGCTCCCGAAGGAGAGGTTGGCCCCGACCGTAGTTAGATCATGGTTTTTTCTTTTTCTTTTTGTAAGACCTTGATCGGTCTTTTGTACATACCTTTAAATATATAAGAGAAAACTTCTCTTTGAATGTCGTCATAGATTTCAAGTTCAAATATGTTTTCCGCCTTCATTTTGTGAAAATTTTCATGCTGCAATTTTTATTAACCTTAGCTCGAACTCAGAGTAGAACCTTAGGTTTTTGGTTATACGAGGGTAAGTCCCCGATCTCGGAAATACGCTCGAGACTTTATCCCCGGTGGCTTGATCGAACCTATAAATGTGTTATTTTTATAATTAAGTTCGAGTGAATTTTGACCTTAGAATAAAAAAACAAAGCCTTAGGTTTTTATCAAGTAATGGGTAAGTTTTGAGTTTACAACAATATACCCCTTAGGGTTTATTATGAATGTTCAAGCTATAGTTGACTTTATTCGAGCTCGGAAGATTGGAACCCTTAGGTCCGAATTGAGTGAGAATAAGGTCTCGAAATCCAAATGTATTGTCCCTTAGGCTCTTTAGATTGGGCCAATTTGGCCTCTGAAAATGGCTATTTTTTCCCTTTCGGCTTAAAAGACTTAGTGAAAATTTCTTTATGCCTTAGCATATATTTTTCTACCCATTGGATTTTTTGAGGGTGCGATGATTAGAACCCCCTTTTTCCTTTTGTGCATTAGCGTGTTTGTGTTAAGATAGTTTGATACCTCTTGAGATTTTTCAAAGGCTGATATATCGAAGCCTTTTGGTTTTTTCAAGGGCTGATTTTATCGGAGCCCTTTTTTCGATTGTTTTGCCGAGGGTATCCTTTTAAACGGGTTTTCAAAGTATTTGAAGGCCTATTATTTATTGTGGAATTCGGATGTCTCTGAGCCACGTTATTTTGGTCGTGGCCTTTAATCTGGTCGTAGCATTCAGGTATGCCTTTTGGACTTATTACCCGATATAACATTTCGAACTTGTTCGAAATGTTAGTCCCCGAGTATAATGGCCTTAGCCGATGTATCAGGGGGGGGAGCCTCTATGAGGTATTGTGACTTCGAATTTAGATAACTTGGGTATGCAGTCCCCGAGTGTTCGGAATATGTTTGCACTTGGCCCTTGAGCCATTTTTCACAATATCATAAGTATGAGATTCGCATAGTAGAGAATTTGATTCGAGACACGATATGTTCGATAAATAAAGAATGCTTCTTTGAATAATTTATACATGTGTACATGTCTTGCCGTCGGGACTCGACTAATCTATATGGACATGATTCATTTGACCGTTTGGCCCATTACAATGTTTTTCCTATCGAGGCCCATTGACACGAGGTACATTTTTCGAACACATAACATCCGAGGGTGATGCCCCCAGTATTCGAGGGTGATCGTAAAGAAGCCTTGGATACTGTTGAATTGTCTTCAGGTAGCACATATTTGTTGCCTCGTTAAAAACCTTGCCGGAAAAACCCATTTGGGATAAAAATCGATCTAAGGAAAATAAAGTGCAACGCGTACTTTAAAACCTGAGTTCTCGATTTCTTTGGTCGGTCCCCTACAATGAGTTAGTTCCGAATATATATAAACGAAAGAAAGATAAATTCATACCTTAACAATAGTATCATTTGAGAAGTGACATGTTCTAGTTATTCGACAGTGGTTCGTCGTCCATTGTTTCGAGTTTATAAGATCCTTTCCCGACTATATCGAGAATTTGGTAGGGTCCTTCCCAGTTAGGGACGAGCTTCCCTTCATTAGGATCTCGAGTGTTGATGGTGACCTTTCTTAGGACTAAGTCCCCGATTCTGAAGTGGCAAAGGTTGGTTCTCCTATTGTAGTGCCTTTCGATTCGTTGCTTTTGTGCAACCATTCGAACGTGTGCAACTTCTCATTTTTCATCTAACAACTCGAGGCTGGTATTATGGCCTCGTGGTTCGATTCTTCTGTTGCGTGTCGAAACTTGGCACTGGTATCTTCGACTTAGACTGGTATCAAAGATTCGGAGTCGTATACTAAGGAAAACAGAGTTGCTCATGTACTGGACTTCGACGTTGTCCGATATGCCCATAGGACCTCGGGTAATATTTCCCTTTAGCTTCGTTCAGCCTTTTCTTCAAGTTTTGGATGATAGTCTTGTTCGTTGATTCGGCTTGTCCGTTCCCACTCGGGTGATACGGTGTTGATATTATCCTATTTATTTTATGATCTTCGAGGAATTTCGTTACCTTACTACCGATGAACTGTTTGCCATTGTCACATACTATTTCTACGGGTATCCCAAATCGACATATGATGTGATCATGTATGAAATCTATCACTTCTTTCTCGAAAGCCTGCAGTTCAACCCATTTAGAAAAGTAGTCAGTCATAAACAAAATGAACTTAGCTTTACCTGGGGCCCATGACAGAGGGCCGACGATATCCGTTCCCCATTTCATGAAGGGCCATGGAGATAGGACCGAGTGAAGTTGCTCCCCAGGATGGTGGATCATTGGCGTAAACCTTTGACATTTATCGCATTTTCGAACAAACTCCTTAGGGTCTTTTTCCATGCTATCCTAGTAATATCTTGCTCTGACTACCTTGCGAACTAGTGACTCAGAGCCGGAATGGTTCCGACAAGTGCCTTCATGGATTTCTCATAGAACATAGTCAGTATCTCCCGGTCCCAAGCATACTGCCAAAGGTCCGTCAAAGGTCCTTCTTTATAATGTTTCGTCTTCGTTTAATGCAAAACGAGCAACTTTAGTTCGAAGGGCCCTCGATTTTTTAGGGTCCGATGGGAGCTTTCCCTTTTTCAAGTACTCGATGTACTTATTCCTCCAGTCCCAAGTTAAGCTTGTAGAATTTATTTCGGCATGCCCTTCCTCGATCACGGACCTCGAGAGTTGGACGAGAGTCCCCCCAGATGATTTCATCTTCCTCGATCGATGATCCCAAATTTGCTAATGCATCAGCCTCACTGTCTTGTTCTCGAGGCACATGTTGTAGGGTCCATTCCTTGAAACTGCGCAAGGTTACCTGTATTTTGTCTAAGTACCTCTCCCGAATTTTGAAGGTTCCATTTACCTGGTTCAGTACCAGCAGAGAGTCGCACTTAGCTTCGATGACTTCAGCTCCCAAGATTTTGGCTAACTCGAGACCTGCAATCACGGCCTCATACTCGGACTCGTTGTTAGTCAACTTTGAAGTTCTAATGGATTGTCTAGCAATGCTACCCGTGGGAGGCGTCAAAACAATGCCGAGCCCAGACCCTTTCATATTCGAGGCACCGTCCGTGAAGAGGGTCCACACCCCCGACGATGTACCTGATTTTAGTAAAAGTTCCCTTTCCACTTCAGGTATGAGGGTTGGCGTGAAATCAGCCACGAAGTCCGCTAAAATTTGAGACTTGATCGCCATTCCGGGTTGATATTCAATATCGTACCCACTGAGTTCGATGGCCCATTTGTCCAACTGACCCGATAATTCGAGCTTATGCAAAATATTATGGAGTAAGTAAGTTGTTAATACACATATGGGGTGGCACTAAAATATGGTTTTAACTTTCTTGAAGCGCTTATTAGGGCAAGTTCCAATTTCTCTAAGTGTGGGTACCTAGTTTCTGCATTTCCTAAGGTTCGACTTACGTAATAAACAGGAAACTGCATACCTTGCTCTTCTCGAACTAGGACACCACTTACCGCGATTTGGGGCACATCCAGGTAAAAGTAGAGCTTTTCATCTGCCTTAGATGTATGAAGCAGATGTGGGCTCGATAAGTATCACTTCAATTCTTCCAATGCTTGTTGGCATTCTGGGGTCCAAGCAAAATCATTTTTCTTTTTGAGTAAGGAGAAAAACCTATGGCTCGATCCGATGACCTCGAGATGAATCGACCCAAGGTAGCTATCCGTCCGGTTAGCCTTTATACGACTTTTACACTATCTACGATGGTGATGTCCTCGATGGACTTGATCTTGTCGGGGTTGATTTCGATTCCCCGATTTGATACCATGAAGTCGAGGAATTTCCCCGAGTCGACCCTGAAAGCACATTTCTCAGGGTTGAGCTTCATGTTGTACTTCCTTAAGATTTTAAATGTCTCCTGCAAATGAGCCAAATGGTCCTCTGCGTGCAGGGACTTAACTAGCATGTCGTCAATGTAAACTTCCATTGATTTACCTATTCGTTCTTCGAACATTTTGTTAACTAGGCGTTGATATGTAGCTCCTGCATTTTTTATCCTGAAGGGTATTACATTATAGTAATAGGTTCCATACTTAGTGATAAACGCAGTCTTTTCTTCGTCTTCTGGGTCCATTTGGATTTGATTGTACCCAGAATAGGCATCGAGAAAGGTAAAGATCTCATGGCCAGACGTGGCATCGATCATGCGATTGATGTTAGGCAATGGAAAAGAATCTTTCGGACATGCCTTGTTCAAGTCTTTATAGTCTACACACATTCTAAGTTTGTTCCCCTTTTTGGGGACTACGACTACATTAGCTAACCATTTAGGGTATTTTACCTCCCAAATGGACCCTATTTTTAGAAGTTTATTTACCCCATCCTTTATGAAGGCATGCTTTACCTCGGACTGGGGCCTTCTCTTTTGCTTCACCGGTACGAACTTGGGATCCAGGCTCAGTCGATGTGTTGTTATCTCCGGTGGGATTCCTGTCATGTCTAAATGGGACCAAGCAAAACAGTCCATGTTATCAATAAGAAGTTGAATAAGTTTTTTCCTGAGTTCGGGGGTTAACCCCATTCCCAGGTATACCTTTCGTTCAGCAAGTACTCAATCAGTATCACTTGTTCCAGCTCTTCGACCGTTGATTTGGTGGCATCTGAATCTTTGGGAACAACAAAGGTCTGAGGAGTTAGAAAACCCCCCTCTTCTTCTTCATCTACTACCTTTTTCTCTGATTCAGTCGAGGCTGGGGGCAGTGATTGCTATTTGGCAGTCTGTTTACCTTTGGTGCTCGATTTTTTCGAGGTCGATAGTGCCGAGATCGATGTCACTTCCTTGACCGCAAACATTTCCTTTGCAGCATGTTGTTCCCCGTATACTATTTTTACACCATCCGTCATCGGGAACTTCATCATTTGGTGGAGGGTCGATGGCACTGCCCTCATGTTGTGAATCCAAGGCCTTCCGAGCAGTGCGTTGTATCTCATGTCGCCTTCGATGACATAGAAATTTGTATCTTGGATGGTTCCGGCCACGTTTAATGGTAGGATAATCTCCCCCTTAGTTGTTTCACTAGCCATATTAAAGTCGTTTAGGACTCGAGATGCAGGTACAATTTGATCCTGCAAGCCGAGCTGCTCCACGACCCTCGATCTGATGATATTTGCCGAGCTACCTGGATCCACTAAAACACGCTTAACTTGAACTTTATTTAACAAGATAGAAATTACCAGAGCGTCATTGTGTGGCTGAGAAATGCCTTCCGCTTCTTCGTCATTGAATGATAAAGTGCCTTCGGGCATATAATCTCGATTCCGTTTCTCTCTGGTGATAGACACCTTAGTACGTTTGAATATAGGTCCTTGTGGAAGTCGACCCCACCGACGATCATATGAATGACATGTTGAGGTTCTCCTTGTTCATTTTTTCTATTGGTGTCTCTTTCCCTGAAGTGATTCTTAGAACGATCGCTGAGGAACTCTCGAATATGTCCCTCGTTAAATAGTCGAGCTACCTCTTCCCTCAACTGTCTTCAATCTTCGGTCCTATGACCGTGTGTGCCATGATAATTACACATTACATTTGGGTTCCTTTGGGAAGGATCGGTATGTATAGGTCTGGGCCACCTAGTGTCTTTGATTCTTCCGATGGCTGATACAATGCCCGACGCATCGACGCTAAAATTGTACTCTGATAGCCGAGGTGCCTCTGTGGGATATGCATACTTGTCGAAGCCAGTTTTACTCATAAGTCCCCGAGAATTCTGTCCTCGATCACTCCTTCGATCATTCAGGGTAGGGTTGTGTCCCGGGCCATTATTCCTTTGATCTGCAATATATGACTGATACCGATCTTTATTCGACCTTGGCTCTCTATCGATATCCCTCTGATTTTTACCTGTCGACCGATTTGGATGTACTGAACCAGAAGGAGATCCCAATTGGTCGTCTTCGACCCTGATCTTCGATTCATATCGATTATGAACATCTGTCCAAGTTACAACTGAGTACTCGATCAAATTTTGTTTCAGCTGTCGTGATGCTATCGGTTTCGTTCATTCAACCCTTGGGTGAAAGCTTGAACAACCCAATCATCTGTGATCGGTGGTAATTCCATGCGTTCCATTTAGAATCAGGACACAAACTCCCTTAGCATTTCATTATCCTTTTGTCTCACCTTGAAGAGGTTTGATTTTCTTGTTGCGACTTTATGGCCCCGGCGTGCACCTTTACAAAAGAGTCTGCCAACATGGCGAATGAATCGATGGAATTTGGTGGCAGGTTGTGGTACCAAATCATTGCTCCCTTCGATAGGGCTTCTCTGAACTTTTTCAGTAGCACAGACTCGATCTCATCCTCCTCCAAATCATTACCCTTAATGGCGCATGTATAAGAAGTGACATGCTCATTGGGGTCAGTGGTCCTGTTATACTTGGGTATGTCGGGCATACGAAATTTCTTTGGAATGGGTTTCGGAGCCGCACTCGGAGGGAAAGGTTTTTGCATGAACTTTTTCGAATCCATTCCTTTCAAGATAGGGGTGCTCCTGGTATCTGTTCAACTCGAGAGTTATAAGTCTCAACCTTTTTATCATTGGCTTCGATCTTATTCTCCCCTGATTCAATTCTCTTGGTGAGTTCCTCGAACATTTTCATTATGGCAGGATCGATCCTCGATTCATTATCATTCGACCTCTCTGGTGCTGGCTCGGTACGGCGAGTGGCTTCTGGCTCGACCCCACTCGGAGTTCTGTGTTGGTTTTGCAGTTGAGCGATAGCGGCTTCCTGAGCCTGTAGCATCTCGAAGATCACTTGGAGACTAACTCCTCCGTCTCCTCTGCCCTGTGTACCTTGGCCATCAGATCGACCTTCCCTGCGTATACTTCCTTCGAGGTCTACGCCTAGGTCCGCATTTAAAGCAACGTGGGAGTTGACATCGACTGGGTTGGCAACCGGTGCTCCCCCGAGATTAGCCTATGGCACCTCGACTCCTGGAGCGATTACGTTGTCATTTTCCTCGTGAAACTCGAGGCCATTGACACCATGTGCGGGTGTGTTTTGTGAGTTTGACATGTTTTAACCTGAAAGAAAAGATACTTGACAAGAACAAGCGTAAAATAGTGTGTGTTATCAGAGTCAGCACTGAGCAATCACTATTATCCTTAGCCCCACGGTGGGCGCCAAACTGTTTACCTCAAAATTCGAGTAACAATTAAACTTGTATTATGGTTTTAAGGATATGTGATTTGGTTCAATACCGATTGATAAATGATGAACAAAATAGATAAATTGAACGGCAAAAATAAATCAAACCAATGTTGTAGCAATATATCGACCTCAATTTTGGATAGCCTTGAGATCAAGTAGTAAGAACAGTAAGAACAACAGTGAGTAATAAGTAAATAAAGAGCAGCGAGTATATTGATTTCAGTGAATGTATCATGATTACAAATGAACAGGGTTCCTCTTTATATAGTAGAGGAATCCTAAAGAAGGTACAAGTCTAATGATGGGAGCAAATCCCATGATTGATGTCAATAACCGTTAGAAGTTCAATTCCTTCCGAGATTTCCGCCGATATCTTTGGTCAATTACTATTATCCCGCTTATTCCGTTACTTGGCGTCGGTCACGCTTGGTCTCGGTCCTCAGCGAATGCTTCGACCTTTGTGTCTTCGAGCTCGAGCTCGATCTATTATGAGATTTTTCTCGAGGCAATTCCTCGGATCTATAAAATTGGACATACTTGATTTTAACCGTATACAACGTGATTGTCCAAAAGTATGTTCTTTTTTCGAATTTATTAAGTACTCCCCTATTTTTAGTTGAATTTGTAGAAACAACCTTTTGCGGAACAAGTAAGATGATAATGTTTGCCTTGTACAATTAATGCAAGATCAAAAGCTGGCCGTACAGATAGTTGTTGATTTCTATAGTTATTCCGTTCTCTATTTAAGTCTACTTTGTTCGAGGAGATATACTGATACATAATTTCTTATTCACGCTTGTCACTACTAATGCAACTGTGCAAGTTTCTAAACTAGATTAAAGTGACACATGGGAAATACGTACTAAATTAATATAAGTGTAACAACTACTCATATTACTTCCAACAAGTAAAATTTGTATCATATATATAGATCCTTTATTTTTCTATATATCTTGTTCTTAGCATAACTAATACTGGGAGAAAGTTTTGTGTGACAATTCCCTTTAGTGTGATTTTTTGTTTTGTTTGTTTCTCTTTTAACACCTTGAATTATCTGGTTTAGTATTTACTGATAAGTGAATTTAAAGATCTAAATAAGGCATGATCAAATTATTTCAAACGAAACGATCATGTCTTATTTTACTCTTTATGTGTGTTACTTTCTTCATCTGTTTGATACGATCATTTTAAATATTGTCTAATTTTGTATAATCACAAATTTATCCTAACAATGCTCGTGTGACAATTTTTTTTATATAAATTTACCTTTCTTTTTGTTAGATATTTTCCTACCGTACAATATTTCCTAAACAGTACTTCTATGTTTCCTTATTTTGTCCAATATATGTTTTTTAGGTTGGATGTGGAGGTTAGTCCAAAAAGAAAATTCCGATGCGCCATATAAATATTTCACTTCACTTCTCATCTGTCTTGATAGACAATAACTTGGTATCTATGTTGGTGGGCGGTAGTAAGTACCTTGTGGAATTAGTTAATATTTTTCTTGTATTTCTTTCTTTTACAAAGGTGGAATTGTTGGGATACATTTCACAAATGGTTATATAATTATGATTTTTTCTCACCAAAGTCATATAACTTTGTTTTCTCACAAAAATAATAATAAATATTTCGCTAACTCGCACAAAAATCATAGTGGTCGGAAAATAAATTTTTCGATAGTATTTTTTATTTTTTATTTTTAGTCTAATAAATAATTATCCAATAAAAATAGAAAAATGTGAGTATATTTTTAGTCATTTCCAAAAATAATAGTACACACACACACACACAGAATTTCAGGTATTCTATTTACTCAGGTCCCACAAAGATGTATCATGGTCTTAAAGAAATTTATTGGTGGAACGGCATGAAAAAGAACGTCACAGGCTTTGTGGCCAAGTGTCCGAATTATCAGCAAGTGAAAGTCAAGCAGCACGGAGCCTAGTGTTTTACCATAGAATGCACATATTCTTGAGTGGAGATGGTAAATATAGAATTTATAACAGGATTACCTCACTCATTTTGAAAGCATGATTTGATTGGATGATTGTAGATCGACTTACCAAGTCAGCGCACTTCTTGTCAGTAAAGACCACAGATTCAGCAGAAGATTATGCCCAATTGTACATTCAGGAAATCATATGATTGCATGGGACTCCGTTGTCCATCATTTCGGATTGTGGTGCTCAGTTTACATTAAACTTTCAGAAGTCCTTTAAGAAAAGATTAGGCATAAGAGTAAACCTCAGCATGGTTTTTCATCCTCAGAAAGATGGCCAGGCAGAGCGCACTATTCAGACACTTGAGGATATATCCTTGATTTTAAAGGTAATTGGGATGATCACATAACTCTCATTGAGTTTGCTAATAATAACACCTACCATTCTAGTATCAAGATGGCACCGTGCGAGACTCTGCATGGGCAAACGTGAAGATCGCCAATTGGTTGGTACAAAGTTGGTGAAGCGGAGTTGTTAGGACCAAATTTGGTCTATCAGACTATGGAGAAAGTTAAGTTGATTTCAATAGCGTTTGAAGACGGTTCAGAGCCGCCAAAAGTCCTATTCGGGCGTTCGGCAGAGAGACATAGAGTTTCAAGTTGATGATTAGGTGTTTCTGAAAGTTTCGCCTATGAAAGGCATTATGAGATTTGGGAAGAAGGGGAAGCTTAGTCTCTGCTATACCCACCATATAAGAATCTTGTGAAGGATCGATCAATTAGCTTATGAGTTAGAGTTGCCACCAGAATTTGCGTCTATACAACCAGTATTTCACGTATCATGTTATAACATTTAAGTTTCTAGTACTCAGATACTCGTGCTAGTTCAGTACTTAGATACTCATGTCAGTTCAGTACTCAGATACCCATGCCAGTTCAGTACTCAGATATTCATGTCAGCTTAGTACCCAAATATTGATATAAGTTTACTGCTTAGATATTCATGTCAATTTAGTATGCAAATATTTGTGCCAGTTCAGTATTCATATATCCATGTTAGTTCAGTATTCACGTATTCATGGCAGACTAGTATTCACGTATATATTTCATGTTATGCATGTTATGATACCCTGTGAGGCTTGTGTTATTCTATGATAGATGGAAGGTGTTTTGGAGAAATGTTGAAGGTAACTAAACTTTTTATTATAATCTCCACGTCCTTCAATATTCAGTCAGCTCAGTATTAAGTCAATGTAGTAGTCATTCAGTTCAGTATCTCAGCAGTTCAATAATCATGTATTCATTCAGTTTAGTATGCAAGTGTTCATGAAAGTTCATGTTTCCACCAGACCCGTTTAAGGTCCAGAGTTAGCCGAAGTTACAGTCAGGACAATCATTCGAGGACAAAAGATCCCAAGGGGGAGATAATGTAACACCTCCGTAAATTTGGACTAGGTGTGGACATATTAAATGAGTATTAAGATGGCATCTTGGACATATGAAGTCCTATGGGATGAGTATGGGTGAAAAGAGTTGTTTTAGAATCAAGACGGAGAGTGAGGTGTATAAGATTCGATAAAATCAACTAAGTTTATGGAAGGTCTGTCTAGAAAGATTTCGTAGATATCAGTTGGGAATTTGGAAAATGTAATAAGCATTGAAATAGCTTTCCAACAATATATTGTGAAGACCGAACGGATTTCTGATCGAAAAGTTATGTGCATTTTACTGGACAATGTGTAGTATGCGCGCCCAGGTGCGCGATCGCACACTTGTGGTAGTGCTACTGCCCTGATGCACGTCCAGGTGAGAGCTCACCGGGGGGGGGGGGG